>RPOG01006448.1:0-23892 GCA_008086565.1 Thalassoma bifasciatum | reverse complement strand
TAGCTCACACATCCCCAAAACATCAGTGATCCACCTCCGTGTTTCACAGTAGGAATGGTGGACCTTTCATCATAGGCCTTGTTGACTCCTCTCCAAATGGAACAATGTTTATGGTTGTGGACAAAAAGTTCACTTTTGCTCTCATCACTCCAAATGACTTTGTTCCAGAAGTTTTGAGGCTTGTCTCTGTGCTGTTTGATGTATTTCAAGCAGGAAACTTTGTGGCATTTGTGCAGAAATGGCTTTCTTCTGGCAACTTGACCATGTCGCCCATTTTTCCTCAAGTGCCTCATTATTGTGCATCTTGAAACAGCCACATTTTTACAGCCGAAGTTATTTGTGGGTTTTTCTTTGCATCCAGAACAATTTTCCTGTCAGTTGTAGCTGAAATGTTTGTTGGTCTACCTGACCGTGGTTTGGTTTCAACAGAATTCCTCATTTTCCACTTCTTCATTAGAGTTTGAACTCTGCTTATTGGCATCCTCAGTTCCTTGAATATCCTTGATATCAATGATATTGAGGTCAGAAGACTGAGATGGCCACTCCAGAATCTTTACTTTATGCTCATTTTTCTTCAAGTGCCTCCTTATTGTGCATCTTGAAACAGCCAGACCACATTCTTTCAGAGAGTCCTGTATTTCAGCTGAAGTTATTTGTGAGTTTTTCTTTTCCTGGCAGTTGTAGCTGAAATTTTTGTGCGTCTAACCAACGTGGTTTTGTTTTTTGTGACATCCTCTCAGCTCAATGTGGAAAAAATTGAATACTTGTCTGCTCCTCTGGGCCAAAGGTGACAGGAAACAGAAAAGAAAGGGCGCTGTGTTGGACAGAATCCAATTTAATTAATCCTCTTGGTTAAAAACTTGTTAGACTTATGGAAAAATATGACGCTAACCTCAGGCTGGAGCAGAGACTCAGCTCTTTCTGCTGCTTAATGAGCCCAGAAGATGCTGCTTGTATCATTTAGGTGTTTTAGTCAATTGCATTAAATATTTGATCGTTCACGAAGAGTTGTTTCGTTTTGATTTGTTTCAACATTATCAGCTCCAACGTGTTTGTCTTCTCTGAAAGAACAAGTCTTTCCTCTCCTCCTCCCCTTCGATCAAACGCGGACACACGCACAGCGAGGAGCATCTTATCTTGTTATTTCTGATGCGCTTGTGCTTTTCCTATCTTTTATCTCCGGCTTGTTTGTTGTTTTCTGATCTCGGTAAAGCACGCTCTGACAAAGTCGTGCGATAAAAGCACTTTAGGAATGATTCAGGGTTGGCTGGAAAATGAAAGAAGAGGAGGGAGAGACGTTCAGCTATAAACAGAGAAATCAGGGATGGATGCTATGTGAAGTTCAGACCAAAAAACTGGAAGTGGAGCTGGAAGTTTGTTAATCATGTGAAAAATATTAATGATGATGTTTTTAATATTTACTGATAAGTTTCTACAACTTTTCACCATCAAACATCAACGTCTGCTGGACTGTTTTAAGACAGTAAAGACTTGATGGACGTGAGCTTTTTAAATTTTAACAAACATAAAACACAACTTATCATTTTTGGCCCTAGTGCAGCCCAGGAACCTGGACTTTCGTTAAACTAGTTCTAAACTCACAGTTTTAAATCCTGGTGTAAAAGTTGACAGTGATTTTTACTCTTTACATACCTCCCAATGTTTCAGAGCTTATAACTGTAGAACCATAAAGTCAGAGTTTCATCAGTGTCACTTCATTTAAAAGAATAAAGTCTCTAGTTTTAGAAAATGTCATGTTTTCATATGTGGTTAAAGTCCACATCAGGATAAATGCAGCTGAAACTGTTTTTTCTTTTCGTTTTTATAACCAATTTTTGAACATCATTAACTTTAAGATGCTTCATGTCAGACATAAAACATCCACCACATCACTTCTACACCTTGTCATCAACATCTGAGTAAAATTTGAGCTTTCTAGGTAAAACCTTTAAGGAGTTAGAGTTTTTAATACCAGGCAGAGTTGAACTCACTGTCCACGCTCTCGTCTGAAGACTTTGCACGAACAAAACCAGCTTCATCAGTGCTCAGTGTCCTCTTTTTGTGAAAAGGTTAAAAACAAAATCATGACATTGTCGTTTTCAGTCATGGATTGTACCTTTTACATTGTGCGTGTGATTGTGAATGAAGATGCACAACAATAAATTGGTCTCACGAATGATCTAAATGGCTACAGCTGGCCTCATGTGAACAGTAAGGTGATTGGTTACCGTACGCGTAATTGACGGGCCTGTAAGCCAATAAAGGACCCTCAAATGGAGCTTGTTGTCTATCACAAGCTATCCTGGGATGAAAACTCAACAGAAAGTCTTTCCTGCAAAGATAGCACTCAATGCTGAAATGGGGCTGAGCATTTCAAGATCCTGCATTTGCTGAGAGGAAATTCCACCCCCAGTTTTAATTGTTTTCTCTTTAATTGATGTTTTTTTTATGTCTTTCCTCTTCATGTTTTTTACATCTAGAGTCTTTGTGCCCTCTTTGATTCTACTGTGCAACACTTTTATAAACGTGATTGTTTTTACAATGTGGGGCATGAATAAAGCCGATTGGATCAATCAACGTTGGTTCTGATTTTGAGAAGAGCTGTTTTTGTGGAAAGAAGACCAGAAACAAGAGTGAACTGAAAGCTTCTCTGGATCAATTTTATGGATCTTTTCAGTGGAAACTTGCAGCTTTGAGAGCAGCTGGAACTTTATTTGGAACAATGCTGGGACTTAAAAATCCCTGTAAGCCTGATTACTGAGCAAGAACGCCAGAGCCGCAGCTCACCTGAAGGGACTGCAGCCATTGTCAGCTTTGGATACACCTATTCATTAAAAAGTCAGGACGCCCCCAGTGTAAGAGCCGGTTTCTAACACCATGAGCTGCTCCCATCAGCCACGGCTCGCCACACTGCTATTGTTTTTATTAAGCCTTCATCGGCACGGCTGGAAAATTGTGAAGTGGCCTTTGCAGCAGGGTTTCACGTCTATCTGCACAAACACACCACTCCCCCCGGTGTGGGCTCCCTCTCAGAAATAATAGGTTGTGTAAATGGCACCCTTGTGTTTTGGATTTGGGAAAGCGGTAATACTTTGGCTCTGGCGTCCAAAGTTAACCCCTGACACTCCACTAGAGCGTCGGCGACCTGTTTGCTATTCCTCTGACGTCATCAAAGTATAAACAGTAACGTCCTTGTCAAACACCGGAATGCTGCACCATGTTAGAACCCAACAAAACGTAATTAGTGAAAGACTCAACAACGTGGACGTCCTACCTGTTTGGGGTCATTACGTCACATCCTGACGCCCGTACCCTGAATATTCACTCTCCTTTCCACCAGAGGAATCCAGAGTTCAAACATATCAAAAGTTTCATCAAATTATTCCAAGTGGTGAAATTTCTCCTGTAAAGTCCGTTGTTTGTCTGTCTGTCGTGTCCGTTCTCATCAATAACAGCAGCTTCACAGTCTTAGAGCATTTCCTCCTCAATGTCAATCTGACAAAGCTGCAAGTCTTTGTTTTCAACAGGGTTCTAGCTGCAAGACTAAAGTCACTCCATCGTTTTCTGTTGAGTTTTCATCCCAGGACAGCTTGTGAAAGACAAGTGCTCCCTGCTTGACTTGCCAGTAGCGAACGATGGTCTTGTGTAAAATTTCTTTAAGAGGCTTGTTTATTTGCTAACAGTTCTGTCATTACTCACACAGTAACCAATCACCTCACCCTTCACATGAAGCCAGCTGTGGCCGTTTGGATCATCGGTGAGACCTATTTATCGCCGTGCTTCTTCATTCACATTCATGCGCACAACAGAAGAGGTACAATCCATGACCGGGAACTACGATTTCTTTTGGTAAACCTTTTCACAAAAAGAGCAAAGTTGACTAAGAAGAGGATACTGAGCACTGACAAAGCTGGTTTTGTGCGTGCAAAGTCTTTGGACGAGAGCTTGAACAGTGAGTTCAACTCTGCCTGGTATTAAAAACTCTCCAACTCCTAAAAGTTTTACCTAAAAAGCTCAAATTTCACCCAGATGTAGATGAGAAGGTGTAGAAGTGATGTGGTGGATGTTTTATGTCTGACATGACGCATCTTAAAGTTAATGATGTTCAAAAATTGGTTATAAAAACGAAAAGAAAAACAGTTTCAGCTGAATATATCCTGATGTGGACTTTAGCCACATATAAAAACATGACCTTTTCTGAAACTAGAGACTTTAATCTTTCAAATGAGGAGAAACTGATAGATTCAGACCTTATGCTTCTACAGTTAAAAGCCTTAAGAACATAGCATGATATATAAACCAGAGTTGGGTGGGATGTAAAGGGTTAAGCTGGAAATCCAAAACTTATTGAACCTGCCCTGAAGTTCTGCCTCTGAGAGAACATTTGTTGAACTGAAACTCACATCTGTGCTGGTTAATGTAACCGTGCGCCTGCTCCACTGGAGCCCATCGCTGTGTGACAGTCTGAGACTGCAGTCAGCTCCCCGGAGTCAGCGCTGACTGAATGGAAAACCAGATGGTGCAAAAACATAAATAATAAATAAAAATGAAAAGCTTCCACAGCCAGTTCTCCCCCGATAAAGGCTCAGAGAAAGAGAAAAAGAAGAGGGGAAACTTCATTAGGGATCCTCTGAGAGTCTGACTTTGATGTTTGGAGTCGTTTTGTCAGAGCTGGAGCCGCTGTGTTCAGCTGAAGGATATCTGTGATACGGAGGAAACCTTTAAACACAAACAACACGGAGATGATGCAACTGTTTGTGTCTGCGTGTGTGAACGGGGGATTAAGAGGCGCGCCGCTCTCAGCCGTGAACCTTTGAGAAGAATTAACTCTGAATTATAAAGATCGGAAAACGCTTTGAGCAAATTTTCCACTGATCAACAGAAATTTGGCAGAAACCAGATCAGAGAGACTTTTACTTTGTTGTCCTGTGGCTTTGATTTTCATCATTAAACCTTTTATTTGAGCCGAATGTCCTTAAAGTATGAAAACCCTTAAAGGCCATGACTTTTTACAAAAATGTTGCTCTATTTTCTTGTGATAACAACTTATTTTATTCGTGATCTCGAGAAAAAATAACTCCTATCTGTTATGTTAGTGGTTGGTTTCAGAAGCTGTAAATCAACAAAGATTAAGTCAAATTGTTTGAATTTTCTGTCACAGTTCTGCTCCTGAGGATCTCAGGTGCGAAAAAGCAGCTGATCTAAAACAACAGATGTCAGCTTAAAACTACAGATACACATTACCAAACTGAAATGAAAGCAGGTGTTTAGGTCTAAATTTTAGTAAAATATCTTTATAGATTTAATATGAGCCACATCCACCAGACCAGTCCAGAAACATGTTTTGTTTCAAGTAACTCAAAGACAAAAATGACATCTGAACTGCTCGGGAATTGGGGGAAATAAATCCAACAAGTAAGAAAAAGCTTCTCGAATTAACCCTTTAACTACTCCACCAAGAAAAAAGGAATTGAAACACTTATTGCCAGTGGCGGCACGTGACCAATTTCACAGAGGAAGCCAGTCGGGTTGCAATCGAGAACATAAAGCCTAATAATTATATGAGATTAATAAGGGTGATCATAATAATATAAGTCTGAAGTTGCGTTCAACTAAATAAAGTCACTGATTTAACAAAAAAGAGAAAAACACAAAGTTTTGTAAAATCGTGTCTTACGAGAAACTTGAGGTCCCCATCTCCGTCCATCTTTACTCTCTAACTTAGCTCGCTGTCTGTCTGCAGCGCCGGAGTGTAAAGTTTGTTGAAGACAGTTCAGCTGGCTGCTAGTGGTCAGAGATCGGTGCAGAGCAGGAAGTGTAAGAAAGCTAGTTTGTGATTGGTTAGATACGACTTGATTCTGGCCTCCTTTATTTTTCTTTTTTATGATACATTGGCCGTCAACTGAATGATGACGACTGCGAGCCTGACTTGAATCTGATTGGCTGACACCTTTCTTTTTTTTCCTTCAACCTGTCCTCCTTCCACTCCTCACACAGCTGCACGCAGCCGCAATACACTGTGCGTGCTGCAGCAGCGGGGGGCGCTGTTTCGCTCCTTACATTTACCCAGAGAGGAGGTTCATGTGGATCGTTTTGACAACAACACAGTGACAAAAACCTCAGTAAAATCAACGAAGTGTGGATGATTCATATTTTTCCTTTTATGTGATATTGTATTGAGTAAGCATGGCTTCCTTTGGCCTCCGGGAAAAACTGCCGCTGCTTATTTCTTGCATTTCTTATTACAAGGGGTGAGTATTAACCCCATTCTTTCTTTGTTTTTTCAGCAAATTTTAAGTTTTTAAAATACTCTCTACCTAAAGGTATGAAGTTTCATACAAATACCACAAATGTTACAAAGTCACATAAATTCCCTAAATACCCAGGGTATTGTACAGTTTTGATTTCTATAAGTATGGAACAAAATATGAGCAATGTTTTTTTAAACAAGGGAAATATTGGATGAAACAAAGAAAAACTGCATCTGCAAATTTTTCATCTCGACTAAAGTGTGATTGAATGCTACCGTGCAAAAAAGTCACTTTGCATGAAAAAACTAAAAGAACAAAGTGCAAAACAAAGGCACATTTGTTTGCTTTCAGTGTTTCATCTCAAAAACTTGAGTGTGGTCGTGAAATTTAAAAAAAAAATTGAGGCTGAAGATCCATCACATACTTCTACCAAGTCATAAAGATGTTTAAATCAGTCTGAGTTAAGTTAGAGACTCTTCTTATTGAAACGTAGATACTCAAAATGGGCTGAACCATTCAGTCAGGGAGGTCGTTAAAGGGTTAAGGGCTTCTGTTTAATATAATGACAATAACAATTAAACAATTTTGCTTCTTTTCTTTTCATGAGAAGCACTGAAACAATCGTCCATCACAGTTCTGTTCACGAGGATCAAGGAAGGAAAAACTATATAGAAGATTCTTCAGATCATATTCAACCTGTCGGACTAATTAAATCTTCTCAGACAGAGTCGGGTTCAAGTTTCACTTTCAGGACTTGGAGTCTTTGATATCTGAAGTCTGGTCATCTAAAATTTTTCAGGATGCTTTTCTTTTCAGCAAAGAAAATGACACATCTGCCGCCACAAAGAGACATTAGACGAGGAACACAATGGAGAAAAAGAAATCTCATCAAGTGTTAATGTCTTAGTTTTGATTAAAAAATTGTTCGATTTAATATGAGACAACTTGTTTCAAGTTATTTAAAGACTAAAAAAGATGCCTGAATTGATGAGGAAAACTCTACACCAATTGCGTGTAAACCAGAGGCTGAAATGCAACAATACCTTTGTGTTTCAACCTCAAACTATTGTCGTGTAAACAGCAACTAAATAACAATCTGCTACAGAAACTCTGAAAATCTGGCTGCCACCATCAGGAACTCAGTGGTTACTGTTGCTTATTGTTTAGCTGTGTTTCCACCAAGGGCATAAATATGAAGCAAATTAGTCCAGTGACATATGGAGAGAAAATAAACTGAACTGTACTACATCACCTGACCAGCAGGGGGCAGTAAGAGAACAACGAAGGTCGACTTTGTGCTTGTAGGAAGTTGAGATTATATCGTGCAGACTCCTGTTTCATGTCATGAAACATTGTGTCTTTGTGTGCATTTGTAAGCAACACTATGTATCGCTCCTTTGGTGTGTGTGTGTGTGTGTGTGTGTGTGTGTGTGCGCGTGTGTGTGTGTGTGTGTGTGTGTGTGTGTTAGTGAGACAGAAATAAATACAAACACAAAGATGTGACTCAACCTCTCATAAAGTTTACGGCCAAGAGAGAAGCAACCTTCATGCTCCGTCCATTTTACTGTCACTCTCTCACTTAATCACACACACACACACACACACACACACTCACACATTCTCACACACCTAATTAAGAAGCAGTGATCGGCCAGTTTTGTTCTTGCTAATGTGAAGTTTTATTACCGTCTTCTTCTAAATCAGACGCCTGGGAAGTTTAGTGCAGCTATAACTTGGACCACGCTGCCTGTGTGAAGTGATTAAAACCTCCTGAACACACACACACACACACATTTCTTCCACTAATATAGTTATGAATTATACATAAAGACACACACAGGAGGCATATTACATTATTTTGTCTTTTTATCTCAAAGGATGAAGAGATAAAACTGAATAACGCTCTTTTTCATGATGTCAGTGAACTATACAGGACGTGTCTGACATGAAATGATGTGAATCATCATCAAAGTGAGGTCATTTTTCTATATGTAACAACACCACGGCGATATAACGAGCAGAATCAGACCAGGACTCAACAGGTTTGAGGTTTTACAGCCTAACATGACGGATGAGAGAGCGCACAGTCAACACGTGGCCTAAACCTCCACACAAACAAATCTAATGTTGGTGGATCTTGGATAATCTGTCCAAATGTGACAAACTGAGTAGTGGGATCTTTGACCGAGCTGTTTGCATGTCATCAGACTTTTTCCCAAAGGCAAAAATCTCTTATTTCATATGTGGAAACTCAAACAAAGACCAGGATGTAAGAAATGAAGCAAATTATTCATACAAATGGCGCAAAGTTATTGCAACATGTTCATCTCCAAAAGGCTCAGTCCTTCACAAGCAAAGATGGAGCCAGGTTCACCACTTTGTCAACAACTGCGTGAGCAAACAGTCCAACAGTTTAAGAACAATGTGTCAGGTATCGTGAGAAACACCAGTCGAGGTGGAGCCGATAGCAGAATTTAACCCAAAAGGATTTATCAGAAATAAACTCAAAAGTCCCAAACCTCATGAAAATAGAAAATCTAAGACACAGCCAGAGACACAGGAGACAAGAACTTGACAACACACCTACAAGAAACTGAACTCAAGACAAGGACGAAACAGACAAAGGACTAATCACACACAGGTGTGACCTGAGACACAGGTGAAACACATGAGGGCCAATCAAACAGGAGGGAAACTCAAGAACAACTAAGAACACAGGAATAGAGAGTGAACACAAAGGAAAATCACAACAAGAAACACCAGTAAACAACGGCAGAAACACTGGAGCAAAACACTAAAAGGCAACAAAACCAAAACAACTACAAGAAACAAAAGATTGAATTATCAGACAATGTTTCTCAACTTTGTCCAACTGCAGGAATTGATGGATTTCATCATCTACAGACCATAATATCATCAAAAGATTCAGAGAATCTGGAGAAATCTCCGCACGTAAGCAGCAAGGCCCAAAACCAACATTGAATGGCCGTGACCTTCGACCCCTCAGGCGGCGCTGCATTNTGTCCCAGTATCTGTGAAGGCAGCATTAATGCTGAAAGGTACAAACAGGTTTTGGAGCAACATCTGCTGCATCCAAGACACTTTGTCTTTTTCAGGGACGTCCCTGATTATTTCAGCAAGACAATGAAACCAAGACACATTCTGCTCCTGTTACAACAGCGTGGCTCCGTAGTAGAAGAGTGCAGCTATCAAGCAATAACGTGAAAGAATTCCAGCTCCAAAGCTTCAACAATTAGTGTCTTCGGTTCACAAACACTTATTGAGTGTTGTTCAAAGAAAAAGATGATGTAACAGAAATTAAACGCTCTCTTCACACTTAGATCCATGAGTTATTTTTCCTGTCAGATCCTCATTATTCCCCGTACACCTCCCTCTCAGCCGAAGAGTTTATCACAGAGTCTTTTAAAACTGCTTCACCTTTTGCCTGCGATCAATCCACAATAAGAGCTGTCTCTTTGTTGTTGTTGAAGCTGGTCATCTCATAAGCTCTTTCTGTCGGGGGGGGACAGCTCGGTCGATAAGACGCTCGGACAGTTTGTCACTATCTGACTGGACTGTCATCACTAAACAAGCCTGTGTGTTTTCTCACGGGGCGACTCTCTGCTTCGGCTGTCATCTTTGAAATGTCAGGTCAGAGTTTGGACTCCACTCGTATTCAAAGTATTTCAGGGTTCTGAGTGGAGTTGATACCATCTGTTCTGGAAGTTTCTAATCTTAATGAATAGAGGACACTTTAAAATGTAATCATCTTTTTTTTTTTGAGTGATCAGGAGAGGGAAAGGAAAGGAAAGACGACGGCACTTATCATCTCTGAAATGGTCTTTTTCATTCCTCTCTCCCAGTGTGCAGGAGTTTTAAATGCATAACTCTTTCTGATGTATGGACACTAATTTCTCCGCAGCATGTATGTTTATGTATTTCTGTATGGAGTGAAATGTCCCTGCGCTCAGTGTCAGCGTTACAGGACAAGCCTTCAGGCTCCTCAGCAGGAATGATTAATCTGCAGGATTAAGTTGCAGCCCCTTTTCCTGGAAACTGTTTATATATGCAGATTGTGTTTTAGAGTGGATTGTCCCTTCTGGGCCTCTGTCCCTCCTCCATATGTTTCATCATCTGCTCTGCTGTTGGTGTCAGATGAAAACATTACCATATAGAATCATTAGCGCTGGACTCTCTGACCTCTAAGAGACTGTTTTTCTTTGTTTTTGTACTTTCAGGGAGGATAATTTGTTTTGCTTTCATCTCATTTAAAGTTTTATAAAGATGTTTTCAGACCCAGAGGGAATGTTTGGATTCAGAAATAAAACTGGTGTCGTGTAGTTCAGTGAGTGGCCACTAGGGGCTGGTTCCTAAAGTGAGTAAATAGTTGTGTTTCGCAGCTACACAAGAAAGTTAAACACCAAAAACTGCAACTTTTACAGGAAAAATCTCACTTTTACAAACTGTTAACAACTCCCATCAGATATTCAGAGAACAATTGGTTTTAGTGGAAAGTCCAGAGAGAGTTTAATGAAAGAAAGTTAAATGAAGAACTATAATTTAGTAAGACNCGGGGACATCTGTTCGCAGAGTTTTAAAGTGAAGAACTTCCACCTGACGTCCCTTAAAGAGGTGTGGAGCCAGAACAAACGCTCTGAGGCTGAGATAAGGAAGCACACACTGCTGCTGCTGCTGCTGCTGTGTTTGGCTCAGGATTCACGCTGCATTGTGGAGCCAGAGCTCGCTGTCACTCACCATGATCCCTGTCAGACTGTTGCTCTAATTGTTTTGGTCTGGATCCAAGTGTTGCTGTCCGCTGCTGTTGTCTGGAGCCCGGATGAACTGAGCTGAAGGTGAAAGAGCTGCAATGTCTCAAGCAGCTGCTATAGAAGCACTCTATAAAAAGCATCTCCCTGCAGAAACGGTGAAAGAGTGAGACACGGGACTTTGGGGCACCAGTTGTTGTTGTTACCTTCCACATTTTGAAGGTTTTGGTCTCGTTTTGGACTTGAAGGCATTTGGTTAGTGTTGTGCTCAAGACCACGACCATACAAATCAATTTTCAAATCCATGACGGGGTTGAACCATAGACTGTATAATGAGTGGACGTAACGACGTTCGGCTCAAGCTGAAGCCTCCAGCAGATGCCCCGCCCCCTGGTGTCTGGCTGCAGTATAGGACATAAGCCCCGCCCCCTGGTGTCTGGCTGCAGTATAGGTCATAAGCCCCGCCCCCTGGTGTCTGGCTGCAGTATAGGTCATAAGCCCCGCCCCCTGGTGTCTGGCTGCAGTATAGGTCATAAGCCCCGCCTCCCCATGTATTCCAGATATGAGCCGGGAAAACTTTAAAAAATTACGATACCTGGTAGAAACGTTTCTCTCATCCTTACTCTAAGGTGGTTTGATGATGTCATCTGGCTGCATGGTGTTCAGGTGTTTTTTTTCTGAGAAGTTAGTTTTTCATTAGTTATTGGACGTTAAAAACCGTGATATAACTTTCGTTTTACGATAGTTGACAGCTGCCGTTCATGAGTAGTTTTTATCGGGGATATAAGAAACTTCAGGAAAGAGCCAAAAGGAGACTAAACCTTCTGAAGAAGAAGAAATAAATATTTTTATTTCTCTTTTTTACTTGGCTCCACCAGAAATTCTCTACTGCGCAGACTCTGGCTGCACAATGGCGGCTAGAGAAACGGGGTTTTTGGCTTCAAAAACGTAGAACGGTGACAGGCGGAGCCACGCTGTTTATTCTATATACAGTCTATGGGTTGAACAGTTAACAGTTGGTTTTCTTTTAACAACAGTTGTCAGACAAAAACAAGGCGTCTAAAGATCGTTCAAAACACAACATGCAAAATTCTCCAATCTGAAGATTATTGTTCAAATAAATTCTTGCAAAAAAAAAAGTAATTGTGCTTATTTAAAAGCCACAGACAAGTCCACAATTATTTTTAACATTTGCAAATCAGATGTTTATTCATCAGGTGAATGAGGCTAATGATCTGTTAGTTTGGCCTCATCATGGTTTTAAAAATGAGTTTTTCTGGTCTTGGATAGTTTGGTCTTGAGCAAAACTCTTGGCACCAGCAAAAAAAAAAAAAATCATAATTTTTCCTACTGATTCAGAACAGTTTGATCATGAATGTGCAATCAACAGCAGAAGTCTAAACTGTTTGGGTTTGAGCATTTTTCAAAGAAACTTTCTCTGAGCATGTTTTTGTTCTGCAGAATAATCTGAAAGGAAGTATTTTATCATTGTGCACATTTCATTCACGTTTTAACATCCAGAGGAGAGATCTCTCACAGGATTATCACGTAAAAGGAGCTGAAGTCTGTCAGTACATTTTGTAAATATTGTTTTCTTTCATACCTAATTGTTATTGTTGAACTTTCAAACCTGCTAGTTTGCTCAGGCGTCTTAACTTTGTGTGAGCAGCTTCTCTGTCAGAGATCGTAACGCTCTGACCTTTAAACTGACCACAGACGTCGATAAATCTTTCTTTTTTAATCACAGAGCAGCAAATCATATGGAAACCTTTTTCAGGAGACTTCACTAAAAGAGCAGGTCCAGACTTTGCTTTAAATGTCACATGAGACTCGTCATAAATCCACTGTCAGGACGGTGGATTTTCTCAGATATCCTAAAGTTTCAGAGTAAAGTTTCCAGCCTGAAGGTGACAAACAGAATCATCTGGAGAGAACATGTGTTCAAACGTTCCTGCAGGGGGCGGTGTATTGCAAACATAAATAGAAGAAGTTTGCATTTGTTTACTTCAATTACAGCATTATTTTTCATCCTTTCCTCTTCTCTGCTGAGTGTAGTTAAGGAATTGTTCTTCGCACAGTTATTACGGTGATCTCTGTGGGATGAATCTCTAGTGAGTTTGTACTCCAGACACTGGTCGTCCATTTTCTGATGGTTTCAAGATGCTTTATTTGTCATTTCACGTTTCAGAGCAACAAAATTGCTTTTCAGTTTCATCCCGTCCTGGTAACACAAAAAAAAACAGTGACATAAAACAGGGGGAGGACAGGAGCGGGACAACTGCAGGTTAGCCAGCGTGCACACCGCCCTATTTTCAACGATAAGGAAAATGAATGAATGAATGAATGAATGAAATTTATTTAGGTTCATTGCAGTTATTTCAACAAAGGAACAAACTCAAGGCAGAAACTGCAAATTCAAGGAAACCAAAAGGGTGAAGGCTGAAGCTAAAGCTGATATAAAACCTTCCCCTCTTGTCTTACAAAACAAACAAAAGCAAAACAAAACAAAAAACATCACAGATGAAAGTGTATCACAGAAAAAAACTGATGCTTTACTGTTGTGGTTGATTGTTGAAATCAAGTGCATCATAACATGATCACATTAAATTTCACTTCCTGTGTTGTTCTCCAAAACTAATTGATTCTTGTAGTTTTTTTTTACCTCACCAATGTATCACGTTTTATTTCTACCAAAGAAGACTTCCAAAGATTTACCCCTTTAACAGACAGATAATGAGATTTTACATTTGTTCTGAAAAAGAGTACAAGAGGGAGGAGGAGGGGAAAAAAACAAATACCAAACTAGGCTCCTGTTGGAGGGGCACAGTGTGGGACTAGAAAAAAAACAAACACCTGAGCACATAAGCAAAATAATAAACTATCACAACAAACTCGATGACTTGTACATGTGGGAGGGGGAAGGGTGTCTGGGAGGGAAGGTGTCACGGGGGCCCCCTAGTGGTTTCGGGGCCCCAAGCAGCTGCCTGCCTCGCCTGTTGGCAAGCGGCGGCTCTGGTTACGTGTCTTCATGTGTGTGTTTGTGTAAGTCTGCGAACTTTATCTCCACCCAGACTCAACATTGTCTCTGCTGTATGATGATGTCAAGGCCATGGTGGTTGCCGTGGAGACGACCTTGAAGAGTTCTTGTTTGAGAGTTAAGTTAAAAGCGCTGCTCTGCACTAGCATGAAGAAAGAACAAGTTTGTCAAAGTGTTGGTTTGTTGTTGTGACTTTCCTATAGACTCTGGAGTTCAGTTTTACACTGGAAGAATTGGGAGAACATGAACTCAAAGATAGCGACAGCATTTTCAACCCCTGCTTGTTTCCTGCCCTTTATTGGGAGCGTTAACAGGATTTAGAGTGTCTGCCACTCCAACTGCTTCCCCAACAATCACTTAACAGATGCAGAAACAGCTTCCAAAGCCTGACAGCATCAACCTTCCCCCTCTGCTGCCGCCGGAGCTCATCGACGTGAACGCTCACATCGATGAGCTCTCACACATGACACACGGCCCGGCTTTGGCAGAAATGTCAAGGAATAGTCGTTACACAGACGCACATTAGGCGCACACACTCTCACATAATGCACGGCGGCTCCGGGCTGCAATAAAGCAGAGAGGATTGGACAGGAGGCTCGTATCAACACTGCAGTTATTGGGAGCTCCAGAACACATTAATAATGCAGACACATACACGTATTGAATGTCATTGTGTACCAATAAGCCACAAACATACATTAAATATAAATGAAGCAGCCCCGGTCAGGCTCTAACCCTGCACAAACACACAAACAACAACACACACACACACGGTTTGTTGATTGGCGTTGGCGGCCAAGCTGCTGACAACCTCGACGTCTCATTTGCATGAAGCTCAGGGCCCATGCACCTTTCCCTCGCTCCGCTTGGCTGCAGGATGATTGGCAGCGGCTCCGGCTCTGCCAGACGCAGAAATGTGACTCGGCTTTAACTGGATTCAGAGGAGGCGCTGGCCCCCGGTGCCTCTGAGGGCCACACAGCTCCACACAGCCTCACCTTTTGGCTGAGATCAGATTTTTTTGACAGACGTTTCTCAATGTGACCTGAACCTGACGCCACTTTGATTGATGCTTCCTAACTTTGGGGACATCAGGGGAAAAACAACCAGTCTGGACTTTCTTCAGGGAGACAAATACATTATCTGCTTCATTTTAAAGCTGCACACTCTGCATTCATGCCTCTAAACTTAATGGATGTTTCACTCCTTAAACATTCAGACAGTTTCCTCTGTTCAAAGTCACATCAGCGTCGCTTCTTAGATCTCTGTCACTTTAACAAGGTTCAATGTGGAAGCTGGAAACAGAATTTTATCAGGGTAATCATATTCTAAAAACCCAAGAAGTGACTCCTTAAACTGACGCTTGGAGATCCAGAAAAAAAAAACTCGAGGATGAGTAAGTAGCTTCATAACATGACTTAAATATCTTACAAGTTTCACTCCATAGTCTCATAAATTTGACTTTTGATCTCAATTTTAAACTTTTTTCCAAAATATTTGACTTTGTATCTCATAACTTTCACTGTTTGATCTCAATATTTGACTTTCTATCCAACTAATTTTAATTTATATCATTATATTTGACATTATCTCAGAAATTTGACTTTTCTCATGTAAAAAAAAAGACTTTTCTCAATGTTTGACTATTTGTCTTATGACTTTGACTTTTTATCTCTAAAAAACTACTTTTGATATAAATATTTGACTTTTCATCTCATGAGTGATTTTTTCTTATCAAAACTTCACTGTTTCTCTCTTCAAATTCGACTTTTGATGTCAATATTTGACTTCTTATCTCTAAAATTTGATTTTTGTTCTCAATATTAAACTTTTTCTCTCATAAGTTTGTCTTTTCATTTCAATCTTTGACTTCTTCTCTCATATATTTGACTTTTTTTTTTCAAAATATGACCTTTTATCTCTTTAAATTTGAAATTTGATCTCAATAGTTGACTTTTTATCTCTAACATTTGATTTTTGTTATCAGTACTCAACCATTTCACATATAAAATTGACTTTTGATCTCAAATTTTGATGTTTTATCACGTAAAATTTTCCTTTGATCTCAATAATTGAATTTTTATCACATAAATTTGACTTTTTTTATCCACTAAATTAGACTTTTCCTCAATATATGACTTTTTCTCTTATTACTTTAACTTTTTATCACATAAATATGACTTTTTCTATCATTACTTTGACTTTTTCTCTCATGATTTTGTCTTTTTTATTTTAAAAGTTGACTTTTTATGTCTTCAAATTTGACTTTTGTAATCAATATTCAACTTTTTCACACATAAATTTGACTTGATCTCAGTATTTGATGTTTTATCCTCTTAAATTTGTCTTTTGCTCACAATATTTGACTTTTTATCACATAAATTTAGCTTTTTTTATCCAATAAATTCGACTTTTCCTTAATATTTGACTTTTTCTCTTATTTCTTTGACTTTTTCTCTCATTACTTTGACTTTAATCGCATAAATTTCACTTTAGATCTCAATATTTGACATTTTTATCCTCTTAAATTTGACCTTTTATCTCAATATTAGATTTTTCATCTTATAAAATTTGACTTTCATAATGAAGTTTGACATTTAATCTCATTATTTTTATATTTCTTTATCTCAATTCTGGCATCCTTGACTCCTATCACTTCTCTGTTTAATCCTCTGTAATTTATGTCTTTAAATCAACACTTAAAACTGTTCCTCACACGAGCTTTGAGCTGTGATGGAGCTGAACGCTGAATATTTGTTCTTGTCTCACTTCTTGTACCGGAGCAAACAGATGCAGGAAATGGGGAGTGAAAAATAAAACGAGCAGAAAAAGAGAGAAAAAGAGCTCATGGTGTCAGACTGACAGAGGAAGGGAAGTGATAAATATGAAGCAAATGACTCGCGGAGCATTTGGAGCCGAGCCCAGTCTCACACCTGTGGAAACACCTGGTGTTCACAGTGGAAAACATGCAGAAGAGTCACAGCAGCTTATTAAAATCAGACCACTCTGATCCTCTGTCCAGATTCTTCTTTTTATCAGAGATACTCTTTAAAAGAGACACAGCAAGGTTCATCTGTGTCATCTCAAACTTTCTCTACAAGCTACAAATCATCTTGGTCTGATTTAAACCAAGATTCAACAGATTTATTTAGGTGAAAGTTTCAGGGACGATTCTGACAGAATTAATGAATCAAATAACCTTTTTGCCAAGAAACCAAATATGAAAATCATGTCAGACCACAGGACGGACGTGTAGGTTAGTATTTTAGGGTCCAGGCCTTAAATTTAAGAGTTTAGCTCAGAGAGAAGCTGCAGGACAAGTTTCTTCTCATTGTAGATTTAAGTTTTGGCTCAGTTAGTAAGAACAGTTTCTCTAGTGTCTCATCTTTCAAGTGGATGTTTCCCAGTGTAAATCATCATCTTTCCTTTGAAAAACACTGGTTCAGTGTTTGTGAACTGAGGGCACTAATTGTTGAAGCTTTGGAGCTGGAATTCTTTCACATGGTCTGGACTGCAGGCAGATCAGTCTAGTAGCTGCACTCTTCTACTACGGAGCCACGCTGTTGTAACAGGAGCAGAATGTGTCTTGGTTTCATTGTCTTGCTGAAATAATCAGGGACGTCCCTGAAAAAGACAAAGTGTCTTGGATGGCAGCAGATGTTGCTCCAAAACCTGTTTGTACCTTTCAGCATTAATGCTGCCTTCACAGATACTGGGACAGTTACCCATGATGCCATGGGGCACTAACACACCCCCATACCATCACAGATGCTGCTTTTGAACTTTGACCTGAGAACAATCCTGATTGTCCTTTTCCTCTTTGGCCCTGAGGACACCACGTCCATGATTTCCAAAAAGAGTTCTTTGGCGTTTGTGTGTGTTGTTGATGTGTGACTTTGTCTTTGCATGGTAGAGTTTGAACTGTCACTTGTAGATGTAGTGATGAACTGTGTTAACTGACAATGGTTTTCTGAAGTGTTCCTGAGCCCACGTGCTAATATCCTTTACACAATGATGTGGGTTTTTAATGCAGCGCCGCCTGAGGGGTCAAAGGTCACGGCCATTCAATGTTGGTTTTGGGCCTTGCTGCTTACGTGCAGAGATTTCTCCAGATTCTCTGAATCTTTTGATGATATTATGGTCTGTAGATGATGAAATCCATCAATTCCTGCAGTTGGACAAAGTTGAGAAACATTGTTCTTAAACTGTTGGACTNACTGTTACTCTGTAGATAACAAAATATTAAAAGCTGCAAAGATTAATAAACACAATTTCTCAGTCTGTTTAAAAAAAGAACAAAAAAAATTCCCTCTTTGGTTGTGAAGAGAAATCTCTCCTCGCAGCACATTTCATCTCCTTCCCGTCTTAACTCCCCGCTGTCTGAGTAATAAGGACAGAAAGAAGGAACAATAATCCAATCAAGTGCAAAAACACACACACTAATACACCGAATATGACGGGAACAGAGCGAGTGTGTTTATATATTTATTTCCGAGCGTTACATCACTTCACCAAACCCTGCAGGAGCTCAATTAGCATAATAATTAAGCTGGAGCCGTAATGCACGATTTGTTCCTATATCGCTGCTCACTGCAGTTGGTTTTGAAGTTTCACCCTCCACACACACACACACACACACTCACACACATACACACATGCACGCACACTCCCCCCGCCATCATTGGAGAAATTACCATACATTTAGACAATGGGAATGAATTAACAGAGAGCTCATTTCTCCAGGAGTCCTGCATGTGTGACTGCTTATCAGGGAGTGTGTGAGTACACCTCAGTGTGTGTGTGTGTGTGTGTGTGTGTGTGTGTGTGCAGCTCTCCGCACTTTCTCATTACAAGCAGTGATTGACTTAGAGAGAGGGGAGGAAGTATGAAAGCAGGAGGAAAAGAGGGAGGTGGATTAGGAAAACGTCCATTATGAAATTGAGAATGAGGATTCAATCAGACCTCATTTAATGTTACTCTCTCTCTCTCTCTCTCTCTCTCTCTCTTTCTTTACTCGCCCACCCCCTCATCTCTCTCCCTATCGGAGATGTTTGTGCAGATTGACATGATTCACAGTGAGCAGCAATCACAGCATAATGATGTCCTCCGTAATGAATTGATTAGCATTTAAATAGCGGCGGAGAGCTGGGAGCGCCGAGAGCTCGGACTTTCAGGGGTTAAAGTTCACGCCGAGTTTGATGTGACTGTCATAAAGACGAGGAAGACGAGGGAGGCTGTGCAGTCCTCCAGAGTCGGATGTGGCTCTGACTTTTTATTACAGCTCGTTACGTTTATTACAGCTCGTTCTCACTCCGGTGTAGTCGGAGGGAAAGCCCGGTCAGCTGACGGACTCAGAATTCATCCACTCATTCAAATCTGAAATACTTCCACGTTTAATGGCACCAAATATCAAATATATCACTTCAAAACAATGAGACATCAGTTTGAGTCAGCTGTTACTACTTCATGTCTCCTCAGGGTGGCGCTGATGACACCAAACCAGGGGTGTCCAAACTAAGGCCTGCCATCTATTTTCATATGTATATGTATTAATTTTGTAACGTAAAAGTTCCCCTGGCTACCAGAACGTCATTTTCCTAAATGATCAGTGTTTTTACCAGCTACATAAGAACCATAATAAAATCTCTCAAAATATCTTAGTTTGTATAAAATTTGAACAAATATTTTCACCTGTAGGCCGCCATTGTTGTTTACGCCGCAATAACGTCTGGGTAGTGACGTCATATGGTTGCACCGGGCTGGATCTCATACAGGATCATATAAGTCCTGGAGCAGACTTCAGTGGTTTCCAGAGGAAGTTTTGTGGGTTTGTGTTGGAAAATAGTCGGCACAGCATTTGGCTTTAGTCTCCGTTTATAATGACCCACACCTGTCAGCTCTTTCATCAGCATGGGCCGGCTAAATGCAGCAAATGCTTCTGGGGAGAAGTGGCCAGAACATAGCCGCGGCTCCATGGGAAGTTGTTTACGCCCACAAGCCATTTCCCACAACTTCCTTCTTTTCTTGTCTTTTGGGAAGCTGTGCAGACTAACATCAGTCTCCTTGTTTCCTTTGACTGAAAAGTGCAGTGACTTAGATCTCATCATTTTGACTTTTTATCTCAAATTATTGACTTGTATCCCAAATTGGGCTCTTAATCTCATAATTCTGACTTTTNGATGAAGAGGGTTTTTTCTTAGAGAGAGCTCGTGCAGGAATGTGTGTGAGAGTTCGAGGGAGTGAAATCGACAATCGATGAAATCCCCTCGTGCTCGCATCGATAAGAGAGATATCGAGTCAGCGAAATGACGGCTCATTTTGTCTTTGTCCGTGGTTTTCCTCTCCCTCCCGTCACTTTCGTCCTTCCTGCTGGAGTTTGTCAGAATAATGGCACCGTGACTATTGATGCAGAGCAGAGCCGTGTGAAGATTACTGTTATTAAAGGAGAATTACAAGCTGAGCGGACTTCTCTCTGCTCCGAGGAACACACGAGCAGGAAGGAGCTCTCCAACATTCAGATTACAACACCGAGGAAAAACAGCTTAAGGTCAGAGGAAAGTGTGTCACTGCGTCTTCCTGTCCTCTGAAGAGCTTGCTCTGCAGAAAGTCATTTTGGAGGATTCCAGTCTATTTTCAACTGTAACAATTTTTCTATTCCTACAACTCGAGCATGAGCGAATATTTCTCCTCCCAACATTAATTTAACTCGAGTCAATTAATTTGCCCCTCCTGAATTGTAATTTGCAAGCTCAATTTGTCACCTGTGGGGTAAAAAAAAACAATCCATGCATCAGTTTGTCCAATAAATCAGTCTGGCAGATTAATCAGATCTAATTATAACTCCTGAAGTAATCAGCCGTCAGCTCCACGGTGACGTTAATAAAGTTTTGATTAGTTTCTACTTCAGAGGTCGAGTTTCTTTACACTCTGTTAACACTCACAGAAGAGTAAACATCACTTTGATATGAAAATGTGACGTTATCGTTATTAAAATCAGACGACTGGAGACGGGTCACGACGACCTGACGCTCATCTGGAGAACTTTAAGTGTTTAAATAACTCTTTTTGTTTGATACAGTAGCATATTCAGAGGCTTTAGGCTCCACATTCTGATAATCAGGTAAATAAAGAGCAGCTACACTCATTCATGACATTTAGAGGTGAAGTTACACAGTGGTTCCAGGAGGGGGCACATTGCAGGTTCTTCAGGAAATAAAACGACATAAAAAAAATATTTAGACCAGTTGAAAAATTGCACTGCTCTGTCAAAAAAATCTGCCAATGGGATAAGACGAATTCGCCCGGGAAGCTTTTGAAATTAGAAAGGAGGACGTTCGTTAAGATGATAAAGATGTTAATGAAGCATCATCGAGATTCTCAACTGTTCTGATCCTTAATGACAAAATGTTCAACTTCTGATATCAATTTAATGGAAAGATGATTCGGGGTAGAAAAAGAAGAAGAAGCAAGTTTGATGTCATTAGACGTGTCTTTGATTTGCTGAATTACAGCGTCCTTTTACACAGTGTTGCTCAACCTAAGGGTCGTGACCCCAAATAGGGTCGCCTAGAATCCAAACAGGGTCCCCCAAAATGTCAAGTAGATGATTTAAAAAAAGAAACCTACAGATTTTTTTTTCCAGTACTTTTTTTTTTTTTTTTTTTTTTTTTAAGTAAAACACAACACATTGAGCACCTGTACTCTGTTTCAGTGTTTCGTTTGCATTTAACCCTGTGGCCACTACAGTGGACACCTACACTGCAAAAACTGAAATCTAAACAAGTCATTTTGTCTTATTTGTAGTAAAAATTGTCTTATTGTTCTTAATTTGAGCCACATTCACCAGACCAGGTCATAAAAATGTCTTATTTCAAGTTTTTTTAAGACAAAAATGAGGTGTAAATTGCTTTTAACAAGTCAAAAAAAATCTGCCAATGGGATAAGACGAATTCGCCCGGGAAGTTTCTTGAAATTAGAAAGATGTCTTAAAACAAGAATCTTTTATCTTATCCCATTGGCAGATTTTTTTTTTACTTGTTGCAAGCAATTGATGCCTCATTTTTGTCTTTAAAACACTTGAAATGAGACATTTTAATGACCTTGTCTAGTAAATGTGGCTCAAACAAGAATAGTAAGACAGATTTTACTAAAAATAAGACATAATGACTTGCTTAGATTTCAGTTTTTGCAGTGTAATGCAGAAGTTTTTCCAGGACTCAGGCAGAAAAAAATCTTGTTAATGTTCAAGCAGCTCTCCATGAAAAGTTCTGGAAGTTTTCTGGAGTTTTCTTGATCATCCAGGTCTCTGTGAAACTTTGCTTTAACAACCTGATACCATCACTGGGAGGAAAACTTTCCATGTTCACGAGAGTCGGAGAGGACGAGTAATATCTGACTGAAAACATTTTCTGTTGGTTTGAGGATCTTGAGTTTTGACTCTGTACGACTTGTAACATCTCTGGAGACTTGATGGATCTTTACGAGGACAAATATGATTTTCCAGATTGAATTTTTGTGGCGGCAGCAGAAAAATCTGCTTAAAAGAAAATATCAAGAACAGAGCAGTAGATAAGAGTTGAGTCAGTTCTGTAAAAGTGTTTTTAAAAAGAGAAAATCATCCTGTTGGTGATTCAGACGGTCTGTCAGGATGATTTCCTAAAATTGGAGAGCATTGCCGACGGGCTCTGCTGCTTCCTCTTCCTCTTTTTCCTCACGTCCATTTTCGCTCTGATAAAAACATTAATCTGATCCAGAGTCTGCAAAGATTTTCCTTTTTCAGTCAATAGACATTTTCCTCCTGCTGATGTGAGCAGTCTGCAACATGTGTGTGTGAGAGCTTAAACTGATGTGATTCTGTGGAGTTTTTTGTGTCCGTGTCAACCTTTAACACACATGTACGTGCATGTGTGAGTGTTTAAGTGTGTGTGTGTGTGTGTGTGTGTGTGTGTGTGTGTGTGTGTGTGTGTGTGTGTGTGTGTGAGTGTGTGATATCCAAGCAGCTGAGGGAGATGGCAGCCTGCCTGTATCTGTTAGCATCTTTACTTTGCCAAGGCGGCTCTGGCTTACAGCCCACAGCAAACACACACACACACACACACGCTGTCACTCCAGCACACCCTCAACACACATCAGGACACACAGACATGGACACATTCATGAAGAGTTTCACTCTGACATGAGCACACATCAGCTTTCAGGAGCGATAACAGAGTGCGACATAAATGTGCTCACACAGACATCAGGCTGTCATCAGCATACACACACACACACACACACACACACACACACACACACACACACACACACACAGTCTATAAGCAGAGGAGCTAAACTTCATTTAAAGAGTGTGAGTTTCTCCATATTGATGTAACTCAAGACACAACATGCATACACAGTTGTGCTCATAAGTTTGAAATCATAAGGACAACAGAAACTTCCAAAATGACCCTGATGAAAAGTTTCCCTCCCCCAGTTCTTAACAGCGTGTATTTCCCCCTTTAACATCAGTGACAGCTTGAAGTCTTTTGTGCTGGTTGTGGATGAGGGTCTTTATTTTCTCAGATGGTAAAACTGACCATTCTTCTTGGCAAAAAGCCTCCAGTTCCTGTAAATTCTTGCATGAACTGCAGGTTTGAGATCTCGATATTGAGGTCAGGAGACTGAGATGGCCACTCCAGAACCTTCACTTTATTCTGCTGTAGCCAATGACAGGTCCACTTGTCCTTGTGTTTTGGATCATTGTCATGTGTGAACGTCCAAGTACGTCTCATGTGCAGCTTCTGGGCTGATGAGTGTAAATTTTCCTCCAGTATTTTCTGATAACATGCTGCATTCATCCTT
>RPOG01006447.1:0-23896 GCA_008086565.1 Thalassoma bifasciatum | reverse complement strand
GTTTACATTTTCTTGCTCGGTTCAATGTGGCTGCCAGTGCTGTGAGAGTCAATTGTTGTGCTGGGGGTGACTGACTAGCTCTTTTTGCTTATGCTCAGCATTTTAGCTCGATATATTTCGCTTCAGTCGTATCTTGTCAACAGCTACATCGACGAATATCAGCCAGAGACTCGATGGCCAGCCAACATAGGACGCTGAACAACGAAACACACGTTAGCTGAACACAATCTCCCCTTCTTTCCACGCCTGAAGTTTCAAGGTGTTTGCTGCGCTTGTTTTCTTTCTCTTCTTTTCTTCAGTCGTCACAACCACCGACTCGCCCTGCTGCATGCCATGTCAAGATAAATCGACAATCCAGCTGAAGTCCTCCGTTCTTTCAGTCGACGTGTGGCGTGTTCTGTCTCCCGGTGGGCCCATATTTAACGGCGTGTCGTCCAACGTTTTTCCGTTTGGTTTCTTTGTGTGTTTTTCGGGCAGCTAATAACGGCACAACACGGGCTCGTCGAACCACAGCCTCCCCAAAATGGCTGCGCCGTCAACTACAAAGATGTGACGTATGTAAACATGTGACCGCACGAGGAAAAAAAACATTATTTTCTTTCTTCATTGAACATACAGCTTTGGGAAAAAGATTAAGAGACCACCGCTAATTTTCAGAAATCAGCATCTCTACATATATGTCAGTCATCCCATTGCAGTGTCTGTTAAATTCTAACACAAACACACCTGTTTCTACCTGTTTCTACCTAATAAGGTGCTGATGAGGTGATCACCTGAAACAAATCTTATTTAACTGGGAAAGTTATAAAAACCATTGCTGTGGTCATCACTCTCCTCTCTAAAAGACTGGAGGAGAACATGCCAAGACGTATGAGAGATGTTACTGCAAATCAGAGTTATTCTACCAAATATTGATTTCTGAATACTTCCAAAGTTAAAACATTAGTAATGTGTTGTTAAAATTGAATATGAACTTGTTTTTTTTCCCTCTCGCATTATTTGAAGTCTGAAAACAGTGGGCTTTATTTTTGGTATTTTAGCCATTTTTTTTTTAATTTTCTGCAAATAAATGCTCTGAATGTCAATATTTGAAAGTTGGGAGTTATGTTGTCAGTAGTTTATATAATAAGACAAAAATGTTCATTTTACTCAAACAAATACCTATAAATAGCAAAATCAGAGAAACTGAAAAATTTGCAGTAGTCTCTTATTTATTTTCCAGAGCTGTACAGTTGTGCCTAAAAGTTTACACCCCCTCCAACAGAATTTTCTGATTTTTTGGGCCTTTTCTCAGAAAGTATGAATGGTAACACAAAAACCTTTCTGTGACCCATGGTTAGAGGTTGGATGAAGACATTTATTAACAAACAACTGTGTTAACTCGTTTTTAAATCATAATGACAACAGAAACTTCAAAAATGACCCTGTTCATTTTTTTTAATAAACACACACTGTTTACAAGCAAATAGATCACAGGTGAGGATGGTTACCTTTAGCAGACATTCAAACACATTTGTGTAAACTTTTATGCATTTATCAGGCCAAAACCACCAGAGTTGTGTAATTCTGCACAGGGTCATCTGGAAGTTTCTGTTGTCATTATGATTCAATAAACGTCTTCACCCAACCACTAACCATTAGTGATAGAAAGAATTTTATGTTATCATTCATATTCTCTGAGAAAAGGTCAAAATATCAGAAATTCTGCTGGGGGTGTAAATTTTTGGGCACAACTGTACATAATGACAACAATGACAGACTGTTAAAATATAAATAAAAATACAGAAATCATGAGTTTTCCTGTTTTTATTCTCTCTTTTTTTCATCAATCAATTCAAGGGATTCAAATTTTTTCTTAAGTTCTTGTAAATACACAGAAATAAGGGGTACATTTTTTTACTTGACCCTTATGAATATGAAATTTACCATATAGAATCATCAAATTTACAACAATTTCATAACTTTTATCTTTAACGTACAAAACGAAAGCCTTGCAATCAATTATGGTAATGTCTTTAGTTTATCAAAACAAGTGTCCTGTCATTTAGGACCAGAAAGTAGTATAATATCTACAAGTATATAAGAGGTGCTGTTTTGTTACTACAGAAAGCACAATTTTGACCAATATCCAAGAATTTAGATAGAGTTACAGTGGATGAATAAATGTTGTGCAAAACTTTGACACGTATTTTCTTTAAGCTTATTACATTAACAGAACTTAATGGGTAGCCTTCTGACAGTCAGTCTCATTAAAAACATTTTTCCAGGAGACTTTTCCTGTTCTGTTTTACTTTTCGGCGAAGGCATTATGTGTATGTTTATCATTACATTAAACATTTGGTAAATCAACACCATTTAGAGTTAAGTTAGCTTAATTCTCAATGAATGTTGGATTTTTAAATAACTATTCATTAAGGGAATCACACCTTAAGGAATAGTCTATATAGCAGAGTTAAACTTTTTTTGTGACAGAGAGAAAAAAATGCTCATAACCAAATAACAGCATTATTACCTAAAAGATCACAAAGATATATATCTTTCGCAACCCAGTTTTTCTCAGTCAAAAAATTTTTTATTAATAGTCACGTCTTTTTTTATTCCGAATGATAGTTTTTTAGGGAGAAAGATTAAGTGCGTAGCATAAATTTCATGCAAGCAGTGAGGGAAAAAAAACAGAAAACAAAAACATCATCACTACAGAAGCATTTCCGGTGAGTGGCGCCTTTACCACGTGACCAAGTGGGAGTATTTAACCTCCTGGCGCGAGATCTTTTCAAGAGAATACCGAAGTGCCCATAATCAGGTGCGGTCTTTTAACAGTAAGTTGTTTTCTGGTCTCTCTGAAACTTCAACCTTATCTCAAGTTTTGATCATTTTCTGCTCGTCAAGTGCTGCGACAGTAGCTTCGTTTGTAAATTTTTGCCGTTGTGTTATTGTCATCGAACTCAATCAACCGTTTCTAACGTTCTTCAACGTCTTGTAGCATTGTTTGTTAGCGCGTGGAAAGTAACGTTTAAGCTTTACCACAGAGTGAACCAGCACAGATTGGACATTTTCTTTCGTGTATCACCTGTGACCAATATTTAATACAACAGTGATGAAATTGTTTGTTTCCAGGTCCTGGAGAAGAAAATGAGTTTCGGTGCCAAACTTAAACACACCCAGCAGAGGTCTAATGAAAACATTAAGGTAAGAAAGTGTTTGGTCCCAGCTGTTTGGAAGTTAATTTCAGCTAAAACATATTAAAAAGAAAACATTGATTTGTTGAGACTTATTTTTGGCCTACTCAGAGTCAAAAATTTGAGATGAAAAGTCTAAATTTTGACTTAATTTAGTCAAAATTGAATCAAAGTGAAAATTATAAGATTAAAAAGTCGAAATTTGGACTTAGTGTCTTTAGCTACGTTTTATCTCAAAATCTCGAACATAAGGGTAGAAAAAAAACATCTTAACAAATCCAGTTTTCCATTACTTTTTTTTGGGTGGAAATTGGCTCCTGTACAGTTTAAACTATTGATGTATTATAATCTGTAATTTTCTAACTGTGATCCCACAACTTCAGGGCTGATATTGTAGCATTTTTTGTGCTGATGATGTTTTCAGCAATAGTTGTTTCTGTCCAAACAATTGATTTCTTTCAACTTAGAAAGAAATCTGTGTTAACCCATGAAGAACATTAAGGATTGATATGATTATTAGCTTGAGGAAACATTTTTTAGTCAATGTTGTCCTATCACAAAAGCTTTTCTTGCCTTCTCTTTACACAGACATTCATTAATGTCTGTCAATATTAAATTCAGCCGTTACATATAATGGTATTGAGTATAACAAAATGTTCTGATGTTATTATGAAAACTGAATTTCTAGACCTGATTGATATGCCTTCATATATAAAAAACATCTTTTAATTTGAATGTGCTCCTCTTCAAGTGGGTAAAGCTGCAACTACAAATTGCCTAAAGGTCAGTCTTCTTCCAGGGAAGGAAACACACAAGCAGTCTTGTATTACTTTGGCCAAATATTAACAAACTGAGCTGTTAAGCTACTCTAATGAGCCTGTTTGGAGAAACTTTCCCACGGCTCTTCCCACACCTTGAGACCTGTTGCACATGACAGCAGTGTTATTAAGCCACCTCACTTCTGCCCTCTCCCATGGTGACAGTGTAACCAAAGTAAAGTGTGCAAAATGATGCTAAGCCCTTCTGAATAGATGTTTGGAATGGGAACATGGTTGTGGTACTTTCCCATACGTCTCATGTGGGAAAGGGTTAAGAGTTTTCTCTTCCGTCTTGTACTAACATTTTTAATGCACTGCAACATAATATTACATTTTTCTTTTGTCTTTCAGAGCTTTTTCACACCCTCTCAAAAGGGGATGGTCCCTCCCAGACAGTCTCTGCAGGTCCTCCAGCCCTCAGCTGTTAACACAGATTTAGGACGGTCTGCAAGTCGGGTATGAAATGAATCATTCAATAAACAAACCTAAATAATTCTCCACAAATGGTTACAAAAGAGGAAGAGCTATAATAGACTGTCTCTTTTAGATGGGCAAGGTTATCCCCAAACGTAAACAATGGAGTGCAGAACAAACAAGAGGTCCAAAGAGGGTGAAGGTGGAAGTGAAATCCACACAAACCGAAGAAATTCAGTGTTCAGAAGATGACTTGTCCAATGAAGCGTATGAGCTCATGGTCAAAGGTAGGAAGAGAATCCATAAACATTGTTTCAAATCACCCAATTTATTTTATTGAATTTGTATTGAGCCTTTTTTTTCCTTTTGAAGAAACTCCCCCATCAGCGTACTGGAAAGAGGTGGCTGAGGAGCGAAGGAAGGCCTTGTACAATGTTCTGCAGGAGAACGAGAAGGTGAGTTACTAATCACTAAGAAGGCTAATGTTTAGCTGTAAGTTGAGCTGTTCCCACGCTCTCACTGACTGAGTCAACCTTAGCTGGCCCCAGTTCAGGTGGCACCTGCTTTAACAGTTACTTGAGGTTAAGTGCATCTAATGTAGGATAGAAACATTTTATTTACCCCTTGAGAAATAAAACTAGACTGAAGTGGTTTTTAACGCTTTGTTTCTTTTGTTACCCCCAGTTACACAAAAACATTGAGACCAAAGATGAAGAGATATCAAAGCTGAAGTGTGAAAATGAAGAGCTTCAGGAGCTGGCTCAACACGTGCAGTACATGGCTGATATGATCGAGGTAAAAAAAAAAAGGTTATTAAGCTTACTTTGTATTAAAAGACTATGCTAAGATCTCTGTAGCTAAGCTTGATAAATGTTTTTTTTTTTTTTCAGAGGCTGACTGGAAAGAGCCCTGACAATCTGGAAGAACTGAGGGATATTGCCCTTGATGTGGATGATGAAGAAGAAGAAAATGAAAACAGTGAAGTGACAACCCAGAGTGAGGAGGACTCTGACTCATATCACAATGATTCAGGAGGAGAAGAGGACTCGGACCACGAGGAACCTGGAACCACAGAAGATCAGGATTAACGGACTCAATACTTTTTCCATGGGATGTTTTCAAAATGCCCCTAAATCGGGCTTTTAAGCAGTTTATAGACTGGTGCTTGTTTCTGTTTTGTAATTTTAGCTTTTGCTGCCAGTTCTCGCTTTGTTTTTTTTTCACAGATATTTAAGAATGTTGCCATGAAGCACAGGCATGAATGTAAATAGAAGCTGAAATCCATCAGCCAGTTTTAGTTTCAGGGTTCTGGTCCTGTACATGTTTGCTTACAGTCACCGTCTTTGCTGAAACATTTAAACTGAAGACCTATGGTTGGTCATTGTATATCTGTTGTTTTCTCACTGTAAAGTATCAATATCTGAGCTACCAAAGGCTTATTCAAAATGTTTTGATCCAAGTGTTAGTGCTACATTTGCAGTCAGGTGTAATAGTTTACAGAGGGAGCTTGAGCTTTTTGTGGCACATCTGTGTATATAAAAACATGTAAAATAAACACCCTTTTTAAAAAAAAAAAAAAAATGGTTTCCTTCACTTTGTTTTTTGAGAAAAATTATAACTAGCAATTCTGAAGGGACAGATCAGAGGAGCATCTTGTGAAGTTGTACATAAATATAAATTAATAGTTTTTTCTCAGTTGTTCACAAATACACTGGTACTTGACACTCACTACAACTTGTCGCCCATGCACTAACTCCCCGATTCTGCTTAACAGGCACAGTCTCTGTTTTACACTCAAATTGCAGTTCCAAAACACTTGAGAAAAAAAAAAAAAACTACACACATTTCTCTGCATTTGGCACAATTTTGAGGAAAATCTCATTTTGACGAGGAACACATTCAAAATTTAAGTTAATTGTCACACTATGCACACCGACTCGTCACGTAGGTACTTGTCTGTTTTGAGTATAAAAACAATATTCTAAAATATTTTACAACACTTGTGTATGTACTGTCTGTAGTATGTGTAATACTGAACAAAAAAGGCTTAAGTTGTTATGAATGGGGAAGTGTTTTCTCTAAAGTGGAGAAATGCAAGACTTTGATACACATACAACAGATACAACAGTAATAATTATTGGTTTAAATTATGCAAAAATAAACTTTATTGCAGCTGTTGTTGAGCAGAGGAAATACTGACAGCAGAGAGAGAGTAGTATGCAGTATGATGGAGCAGAACAGAAGCTTTTGACCAGAGAGACTGTAAAAGAAGTTTAAGCAAAGTATAAAGAGTAATTCTTAAAACCGGTCTCTGTGTACATGTGCACATTTTGACAGCTTAGCAGTGATTAGGAACTGAACAACCAATAAATCAACTTATCTTAACACTGGTCTGCTGCAAGTTTGTAAAGAGAAGTTAGATCACTCTTGAAAAAAAAGGAACACTGACTGAATGGAGGAATTAGATACTTTACCAAAATACTGTAATGCTATTCACATAAAGGAAAAAATAAAAGAAATTATTTAAAATGTGGACCATGTCTTTCAAAAGGTGGTACGGGGAAAACGTATTCAGCTTTTAGTATCAACTTCACACATTTACAGGTTATAATACAAAAGAAAAATACATTTCATAAAAATATTACCACTTGTTTTTAATCAGTATGGCTTTTGGACTGTGCAGTTCGAGCCAAATGTAACAGGATCAAATATTAGCAGTTTGTCTTGTTTCAAAGTTGTGCTTTTATAGTTAAGTCTGAGTATTCTGGCCAAAATGCAAATATTATAGTGAAAATACATTCTGCTTGATGAGTAGAGAGCTCTTATTAAAAGACCATTTTTAAAAATCAATCCCTCCTTTGGTTATAGTAAATCCTCTAACTAATAAAGTAAATTTTCTAATATATAATGTCCCTTTATGTCGGGACCTTTTCAGGGATAAGAAACCTATAATACCACCAAACTGTTCTCCAAAATAATAATTTATCTATTATAATTCATTCAAAATAAACTCCAATTTACTTTAAGCATGAAATCATCTGCATGGATACAACGTAGGCTTTCTTTTTAACTCACAAACAATATTTCAAATACCAGACCTGCTCCAAAAAGAACATAAATACACAACTCTTTACACAACAATGCCTTTTGCACAATAACAGTATAGCTCCAAAGTATATTAGCATAAAAATGGGTAAATAATAAATAAGTTGTGTGAACACAAGGGAGTTTTCTCCGTGCTCTTGCACAAGACTCAGTAGTACAGTTACGATGAGAAAAGTTAGACTCAGGCGTTACCCCCCAGGTCAGTTTCACCAAAATAACACTTCATTCTGCAGCTTCTCGTACACAAAATACCTCATCGTGGAGTTAGCCTAAACAGAGGCTTAACCTTTGCACAATCACAGGATCCTCCTCTTTATACAGTAACTGAGAAAGTTCACCATCCTTGACCAGATTTATTGCCCTTAGCTGGTTCTGTACCTGCTAAGAAAAATACATTTACAAAAGCGTGAATCCTTGGAGCACATCCGCTCGATCACTTCAAAGGCTCAGGTGGTCGAAGCTAACTTTATCAAATGCTAGGTGCAAAGAGTCACATATGTACAAAAAATTGCACTTGTTCAACTGCAAGTATGAGAAAAAAAATCAGATTTAAACTGCTGAGTGCAGGAACTGAGGGCACTGTGCTGACCATTATTGTTTTCTTTTATAAACTAGCTTACCTTAGCATACTGGAGCAAGAACAACTAAACCAAACAATTTTCTCTCAGAAGCCGTTCTCAACATAGTTATGGTCCTCTTTGTCAGCAAGCACACATCTTTCAGCTGTGCAAGAATCCCTGAAACTCAAAAATGGAACGTACTAGAAAACAGAACTTAAAAATATCTTTTAAATACAAGCACATAAATTACACTGGCTGTGTAAAATATGCCATATTTACATGCCTTATAACAGTGCAAATCTTCTGAAAGCGCTGCAAAACCACCAACAAAAACATGTGATCAACAGTGATTATACAAAGATCATAGTAGAGCGTGTAACACAACCAACTTTGTACCAATCAAGATGATAATTAATCAGTGAGTAAGTGAGTGATACAAGTGTTGTGTGCTGTGGTGTGTAACTTGTTGACAAAGTCAATGTGAAGATGTACTGATCAAATCATAGCATCCACAGTCTTTGGAGTAACTTTCATTGTCTCTGTTGTCCAGTCAAACTTGTGCAATCCAGTTAAACTTAATGAGACCGCTCTGCCTGGCTCAGAAGGCAGGTAGGGGGTGAAAGGGGGGGTATGGGGGTGGAAATGGTGGAGGAATTAAGTGGTGTAAGTGTGCAGGAGGGGTTTAGGTTGTGTGTCTTTGTGGTTAAGAAGTTTTGTTTGGTGTCAATCCTTGAAAGAGGCAGTATAAGTAAGAACAGTGGTCTAATGTGGTGATCCCTAAAAGGTGAACCAAACAAAAGCTGACAGATTAAAGTGATCAGTCATTAACAGCCCTGTGAGGTGTGCAGTGTGGTAGGGTGGAGCTGGGGGGGGCAGTGCTGTCCTCAGAGGTCTGGCTGAGATGTAATCTGTGATGTTTTTCAGTGGCACAATGGCTCAGAAGGCAGTGGTGACGGCGTTTCCCCGCCGTGTGCCCAGACGAATCATTTCCCCTGGCACTGTGTCCAGCTGCTCATATGCCAGCCGACCCTCCTCACCTGACAAAAACACACAAGAGAAATCCATCATAATAGCAATAATTCCAAAAGTGGTCAAAAACAGTTAAATCTTAAAAAAAAAGACAGGCATAAATAGTTGAAATAGTGACAGTAACCGAATACTCCAATTGGGAGTATGATTATAGTTCATGAACAAAAGAAAGATTAGAAGTGATGAAAAATAAAAGTTAGTGACATTTGGTATTTTGTTTGCTCGGCACTCACCAAGTGTAAGCAGAGTTTCTATTGCAACATGACGAAGCTCCTCGTCTGCTGAGTCACACAGTGCTACAACAGCCCTGATGCTCTCAACAGCCTATGAAAAACAGAGACAGAGAGACTGTGTCAAAAGAGTGGTAATAATTGTTTCCTCTATTAAAACCAGTAAAGTGGTACTTGAACTTCTTATACCAGTAATGATTAACTCATTTGGGCAATCTAGTTAGAGTCAAACTGATAACATTTCCCCAAAAATTCAAGTTCATTACATCTAAATGAGAATATTTGAATTATTTTCTTTATGGAGCCTGAAAATCCTTAAAAAACCCATAAGACTCAAATGTTAGGTGTTAACACTAAAGGTGGGCAAAGTTCCAAATTGTGGGGTAAACATGTAGAAATCCCAGGTTAACACTCTGAGCTGCTCTGAATAGCTTGTTCAAAAAGTTACATAAGAATTTAGTTAGTTAGATCAACACGAGATTTGCTCAAATTGTGACATCACCAGTGGGGAAATTTGACATTGTTAAAAGAGAAATAGAGCTTTTTTTTTTGCACGCTAACAGTGGAGGAGGGTACCAGAATGTAGGTAAGCTGTGGCTCTTAAAGAGACAGTAGCATTGCAAACAGAAGCTACTAACAAACTGAAGACGTAAGCTTTAAATCACATTGAACTACAACAAAGCTAACAAAGGAAGATACAGAGCCTGGGAAGTTGGCATGTTTGTCCTTCTTTTTCAATAGAATGCATGCACTTTCAGTAGCAATTTGAGTAAAAGAATAATTGTTTACTTTCAACAATGCTCCTATTTATACAAGAATGATGAAAGCTTTAGCTACAGATACACAATGAAAATAGACTCTTGCTTTTCAGAGGTTTTTCATTTAGGTACAGATTCATTGTTGGTGTTCTGTTACTGTTACAAACTAACAGGAGACTCACCAACACTATATTCTAAGCAGACTTTTATTTAGAGGTTGATTAGAATCACAATTCACATTTCTAAAGTTTTTTTTTAACCTTTAATAAACATTCTTCTGCAGGATGAGGACTTTGTTTTCTGTCCTTGAGTCTCCCCCTCATGGCCCATAAAGCATAAACATCATCAAAGTTGACAGCTCTAATAGCGCATGTGATGTGCAGTGCCCAGTGAGAAATATTCCAAAGGTATCCTCATGATGTACTTAGAAAATTGGACCGATGAATCTGGATGGGAGCCTAAACTAACTTTGAATTTTCATGGCTTGACGTTTGGGGTCACTGACCTGCAGGCAGCTCAGAGCTGAACAGGCCGCCCTCTGGCTCTGACCTCCAGCCTCTGACAGCGCCTGAGTGTAGCACTCCACCGCCTGTAAACACACACACAGAAACATAAAAAAAAATCAGCTAACAGCATTTGTCAAAACTGCTCAAAATATTGTTTTAATTTAAAACACACACACACACACACCCTAAGCCCCCATAGATATATCTGGTTTATATCCTACATACACCTTTCCTCTGGCACTGCTCACCCTGTTCCTGAAGTGGCTGCGTGATGCTCCAGCAGAGAGGTAGTCGGCTGCTGCCTTATTAACCTGAGGGTCCTCTGCAGTGAGAAGGGAAGCCAGAGCCCTAAGTGTGCTGCTCGATGGCCACAGGGACGACACTGGCACCTCCTCCATTTCTGCGAGACAATGAGATGAATCTCCACTGTGCAGGGCCTCTGCAAACAGCTCTGAGTATGACACAAACACACACAGCAAAGGTTGGTACATAAAACACACAGAGAATCACATGCATGAGGTTTTTCGCACTCTTTAACCATAAATCTGCTTTGGATGGACATCTTTTCAGTTTGCTTTTAAAGGAAAAATACAGATTTTTATTAAACAGCTTAAATCACTTTAAAAAACTGAGAACTTAACATACAACATTTCTGTAAGAGGAAGCATTTTAACTTATTCATGGTTCAAGAGAATCTCATCTACACGTAACTACTCCTGAAGTCTACCCAACAAATATAAGCTGCTTCTTTAGAAAGCACATCGTTCAATTTTCATCTGAGAAAAAAATCTTGCATGGTCGCAGAATTTTGCAAGATTCTGTGAAAGAATGATGTGGACCTGAACACTGTTCATTAAAGCATCTTCCTGTGTTGCTTACCCTCTCTGGCCAGGTGCAGCAGGTGCGTCTCCATGTCCTGGACTTCGTGCTGTAAGATGTAACTGTAAAACTGGAACACTGTCAGGACGTCCTGGGAGAGTCCATCAGCAGGAGGACTTTGAGCTGCCATCAGGTCACTCCTGTCCACCATCTCACCTACTATTACACCAATCACTGGGGAAAGAAATGAAAAACAGCAGATGACTTTACCATCAATCAATCTGGTCCAGTCCAACCCAATCAGAAAGCTATGAATTAGAATTTAGAAATAACTTATTTCAACGCTGATAATCTCATTTTCAATTGTGGATCATAATCAGGCATAAATCTAGATGAGACTTTTTCAAGATCCTCACAGTCCCTTAAAATGTGTTCAGAATTGATTAAACTACACTAACTTCTTGACGAGCACGGTGGCCTAAGGAATTAATTATTTGATTTACAAACCATAGCCTCAATCTAAACCAGGGATGTCCAAACTGCGGCCCGGGGCCAATTGTGGCCCGCGGTGTATTTTCAAGTGGCCCTCAACTCTCATCTTACCATGTGTTAGTTTTGTCACTTAAATTAATCATGTTCTAATTGTATACATTTGTGCTTGAAATAAATCTTAATATGTCTGATAACATTTCCCAAAGATTTGAACTGAGCATTGGCAACTTTATAAAGCTAAATCTCAATCTGCAAAAACTCAACAATTTTTACAGCTGACATTTAATTGCATTTGGCATGATGCAAAATGTGTTTCATGAAGACAAAAGTTGAAAAAAAAAAATGATTCAAAATGCAGGATCAGAGATACTTGGGGTTCAAAATGTTTTTATCTTTGTCGTATCAACAAACATGATAAAGTCCAGATCCTGAACCTGCCCTATAAATGTTACATATTTTTTCCAGGTTTGGTTTTTATCTCAAAGGTCTGCAATAACAGCACAAGCAGGTTTGACGGAACCATCTTATGTTTGTTTGTTTTTTTCAGAAACCACTAAAAAGAAATAGTTTTCCAATGGAGCGCTCATTTGTAACTTTCACTGTTAGTAAACATGTCCATAAGAGCCGCCGGCCCTTAGTCATTTTCACAGTTTCCAATATGGGAAAAAGTTTGGACACCCCTGATCTAAACCTAACAGTTAGAAAAATACACAATTAAGACTGTGCAGCTAAAACCTACGCTGCTCACTGGCTCATTTGTTGAAAAAAAAACCCAAACAAACCTGTGTGAGCGCTGTGTGGGTGCTTCTCCTGCAGCACTGCTGTGTAGCGCTGGTTCATGTGTTTGAAGACTCGGTCTAGTGTGGTGTGAAAAAGTCCTGCAGACCCGCTGCACTCTGACCACAGAGTCATCAGCTGTGGGCGCTCGGCCAAGCCTGGGAGGACTGAGAGACGAGGACGAAACACAAGGTCAGACGGTGGGAGAAACCCCTCAGAGCAGAAAGTCTGTTTCTGTTTCATGACTGTCATTTGCATAAATGAGTTCAACCTGTTTGACAGTAACAGCACCATATGAACGAGTGGTTTCCACGTACCATCAGCAGCAGATGTGATCGCTCCCAGTCTGTCCACACTGATCTCTGCCAGCTCCTCCAACAGTAGAGTCTGTCCTGAGAGTTTGAGGAGGAGGCTGCGACGGTGCCATACACTGACTCCATTAGTCAACAACTGCAATTACAAGAAGGGCAAAAGTGATTATACACTTCCTCTGTATTTTAGTGTAATATGCTTATAATGCTGAATTGATCTGATTTATTAACCACACAAAGATTTCTGATGTGTTGGGGAACTCCACCTGTATGAGGTGATTACAGTACTGCAGGTGGATGACGATGGCTACGTCCAGGTTCTCGTTCCCAGTGGTCAGTGGCAAGGGGCTTCCTGCTACGCTATTTCCCACCCCAGTATCTTCTGTCAAGGCCTCACTCAAGTGTCCTCTGGCCTCTGGATGCTGCCCACTGAGAGAAAACACCCAGAGTAACCACAAGGGGGCAGTAGTTCTTTTTTGTTCACAGGTTAGTCATTGTAAAAAGAAAACCGTGCGAGTTTGATTTGATAGCTGAACATTTACTGATTTTAATACATACTCTGTTTTTTGATAAGGTGTGAAACATTTTATGTAAGAATTTAAAACTCATCTTTAGTTGTAACCTCTACCACGACAGTAAAGAGTGCCCTCTCTTCCACTCACCCGATTCTTTCTCCATCTGCATCAAAAAGTGGAGACCTCTGTGGGATATTGAGGATCGCGTTATCATCTCCTGTGTCTTCATCATCAAAGTCAGACGTGTTGAGGAAGTCAAAGCTCTCCAGGGCGCTCTCCACGGTCAGACTAAGGCTCGAGGAGCGGCTCCTGTGACCTGGGAGACGACACTGTGGAGAAGGTTGTTAGAAGAGATGAAGGATTTATTTTCCCTGGTCTTTCTCATTATTTTTATTTTTGCACTCATCATAATCAGACAGGATGATGGTGTTACATTGCTGCAGCTACAGTAAGTTACCTTGAGCAGGTCTTCCAGGCGCATCACTTCCTGTTCCAGGTCCTGCAGCTCTCTGCAGCGGTGGGTGAGTGACTCCAGCCTCATTAACAGGCTGTGGATGGCCTCTTCCAGGCTACTCTCCAGAAAGGCCCTGCTACCCTCTCCAGCCCAGCTCAGACTCCCTCCTCCCCCCTCGGTGGAGACCCCACTCAGCGGCACGATATCTGAAGAAGTCAATCTCTTCACGAGTTGCCGGGTGAGACTCCCCGCCTCCTCTGTGTCCAGCTCCACAGGTTTGAGTTCATCAGTGTGGTCTAAGAAGACGTCTTCAGGAGCCACAGTGGAGAGGTGGCTGTCGGAGCAAAGAGACGGAGCAGCTGATCCACAGTTTGAGCCCGAATTTCTCTGGGACTCTGTTCGTTCCCACTCTGAGTCCTCTGCCACCTCGGCTTCATCGCTGGCAAGGCTGCCACTGGTGCCTCGACTCCCTCTGCTCCCCGTCTCCCCATCCTCCTCGTACTCCTCCTCCTCTTCCTCTTCATCCTCCTCCTCCAGATGTTCCTCTGCAATGGAGTCCTCCCTTGTTGGGAGGATCTGTGTGGATGTTGGTTCTGTCTCTGGAGGAGTAACAGTGATCTCTGGGTTGGATTGGCTCTGAGAGTGAGAGCTGGGGGCGGGGCTTGGGCTGGGTGTGGAACCAGAGGTGTCGGAGAAGGTGAAGGAGAGACGCTTACACTCTGCTACACCGCAGCCACCATTCTCAAAGACGTCATCTGGCAAAGTGGCCTGGTTGGAAGGACAAGGCATGAATATGTGTTACAATAAGATGGAGAATGAAAACAAAAATACAGTGTGTTTCATAAGTATGGACCCTCTTGAACTTTCCATATACCGTCATACTGTTACTCCAAAACAAAAAATTACAAAATTTTAGTGCAACCAATCGGGGGCCTTTTAATTTGAAACCTCACCATCATCCAAAACTATGACATTAATCTTACAAATCAAAGGAAGAACTTAAATACAAACCAACTTAAAGTTTCGGTGTGCATCTTTGTTTTTGGTGCTTAAAGGATGGAGCCATATTCTTGGATAGTTGTCAATAAAACTATATGCGCAAGGATTAAAGCAGCTGTATGATACCTTATTTTTAGTAAAGGATATAGGATTGGTGGGGAAATAGATGATAATGAATTCCACCCTTCAGTAAGTCAGAATTTCTCTTTGGTGGCCTTCTTCAAAAATGTGCAGACACCATGAAATCCACAACCTTCAATTATCTTTAGTGTCATACCAATGTTTGAGTTAGGGTTGCTCCTGTCAAATCAAACCTGTTTGTATGCGGAAAGTTAACAGATGGGTGAATACTTCAGGAATTCACTGCATATTTTCAAATCAGAGTTTGTTCAGTTGTAAAAGTACAGAAAAAGTTTGCACAAATAGAACCAGAGAGCACACACATGCTTTAACATCTGACCAAACCTCAATTTTCTCTCTCATTTCTTATTAATGGTTCAGTTCAACTGAGACAGTATCACAACACGTCACTGAGAATAAAAAGATCAGAAACAACTTCAAGCATGTCATGCAAGCAAGCATGCACTCATCCACACATGGCCCTCTGCAGCCGACAGAAAGGGACTGAAAGACCCTGAATGTGTCCAAACCAACAGATGAGTCCTTCACCATCATGTTATGGAGGCAGGAGGCACATAGAAGTCAGGTAAGGAGGGTTAAGGGGGGGGGGCCACAACACACTCACATAAACCTCCAGACTGGATTTGGGCCTTGGCCGTAGTGAGGCCAGGTCACCAAACGAGCGACTACGCCTCAGCTTCTCTAGCAGGGTGTCTCGGAGAATGTGCAGGAAGGAGAGGCGCTGGCGCTCCACGGGATATGGCCGCCACTTCTTTACACAACGCAATGCAGGCAAGTAAAGCCAAGGTGTTTGGTATTTGAGTGAGTGAGAGACAGGAGGGATGGATAAACGAGCAAAGTGGGACAGAGTGTGGGTAAGGGGGGTTTGATGTGGAGATGTAAAGAGGAGTGAGGATAGCAGGGAAATGGGTGAGGGTTAGTTTACGGGTAGCTCTAACTTTGCTAATATTACCATGATGCATCAGCAGAAAAATCAGGGAGCAGGCTCAGGTTAGTGACTACAGGGGTCAAAATCACAATCCATCCTCTCCCTCACCAAATAATACGCCTAAAAAACAAAGGTTCTGCTGATCCTAGTCTAGATGGGTCTAAATCAACAAAAAATCTAACACCACACAAATGAATCTGAAGGGTTTAATCAGTTTGACTCACAAAGAAAGAGGTGTCCTGGAAGGTGGGGGTCTCTGGCGTGCCCTGGCTGTACACTGATACTCGTCTCTGGAGCGCCGTGGCTTTGCTCACATTGCCAGATGAAAGAGTCAGATCCTCGACATCGAAGGGGCTGAAAAAGAGAATAAAACGCCACACTGTTAGACTGTAGATAAAGCACATTTGTCAATTTATATTTGTATTTTCTCTGGGATTAGAGACTATTTGGCCGAAGTTAACTATCAAAACTTGTGAGTACCAATGTCTGTCCAACAGGGGGCAGAAAGAAACCAGTAATGGAAGTCCAACATGCATGAATGACAAGTACAGTACAGTCAGTTACTGTAAGTGGAACATAATAACTCAAGACAAATTTAGTGGTTGATATTATTTACATGCTTTTTTTATGACACTGAGTGAAAATAACCAATTTTGCAACAGGATTAGGGCCATATTAAAAAAACAAACAAGTAAATTTTCAAGACTAATCTCTTAAATTTTAGAATAAGGTAATACATTTACAAGATACAATTCATAAATCAATCAAAAAACAAATTTCATTCTAATTCATCTGCCTAAGAGAAGAGAGTGAAGTGGGAGCGTGCAGTATCTTTTCAGGTTCCAAATACTTATGACAATGTGTTGCTGTTGTGCCAAAAGATGAAGTATTTCCTCATTAATGAAAGCTTTACTGAGGCATAACTTCACAAAATGCCCTATAATCCTAATTTTGGCACATTTGGCTGCTGCTCTTCTGACAGCAAAGTATAATCCAAAATAACGAGTTTAATTTCATAACTCTATGACTTTATCCTCAGAATTTTTCATTTATTTTCGTAAAGAGGAGAGAAGAAATTTTGGACTGTGCATACTTTCAAGAGTTCCTTAAACCTGCCAGTTCTTAGCCTTCTATCCCATTTTGCACACTGCATATTTAGACATGTATGCAACTTTTTGAGAAAATAAAAATAACTGCATGTTGTGATGCTCTACTTACTACCACGTAACCTCCAGGTTGAGTTTGATGGTTCCTAGGTCATTGACGTCCACAGCAACCACCTGAGGCATGGCGGTGAACAGCTCCTTAGTCTCACAGATCACGCTGCCAACCAGCAGGTGAGTCGCCAGACCCTTCAGCTCTGTCACCTGATTTTAGATCAAAAACACTGTTTTTCACTGCTTGTAAGGAAAATGCTGTGTTTTTTTCTGAATTGGGTCAATAAATGGGTCTAGTCCTGATTTTTTTGGTGCAGAAGTCATGTTAAGTTTTTTAGCCAATTACAAAATTATGCACAAAGTTAGTTTATCTGGCTTTCTGTGGTACCTTGATATTGATCAGGTCAGTGATGAGAGGCATGAAAACCATCTCCTCTCCATCCCAACTCTGTCTGGAGTTCACTTCAATCCGTCCCTTTAACTTCCACCTCTGGCGGCCATATCGCATGAATATCTTGAATAGGAGAAAAAGACAATATAACATAAATCAAAACAGTTTTAGGACAAGAGAAAGCAACATTTTGAATATACTTAATAGCTGCATATTTCAATGATGTGTGATTCACGTGGCTGGAAAAAAAAACCCTCTGACCTGAACTTGCCCTGAATCTTAAACAAGGAAAGGTTCAACTGACCTGTTTTGCAAATAACTAATAATAACTTACCTCATACTGGTCTCCAGGACACAGCCGAGCAAAGCCTGCCAAACCTGTCATGAGAAGAAAATGATTTTACATCCCATTTGGACAGAAAAACAGGAAATGAGGGTCAGGCCAAGCAACACTGTGTGGATTTTTTTATTCAGTGACTCAGACCTAGTCTACATGTAGGCAGGTATTTTTGCTAAAAACTGAGGTTTTCTTCCTCCACTTCCTGAAATATCAAATCATGTCCTTTGTGTGTAACATATGTGTAAGCTGTGTATTATGCAGTTTGTGGTAATAATGTTAGGGCTGTCCAAAACTGTAGTTTTTGATGTCCACACAAGCACAATGGACTTTTTCAAAATTCTTCAATTTTGAGCACATTTTTGAAAATATTAATTCAGTGACCAAACACTCATGTTAATGCAAAAACACAAAGAGACCTCCCGTGTTTAACAGTATTTTTTGAAAGGACATATTTCTTGTTTACAGGATGAAATATGGGAAATCTGAAACATTTCATCCCCCCTGCTCAATGATTGTCTAGAATATCAGTCAATAATCAGGTATAGTTGATATTTGAGGGGCTTTTCTTCTCTCACCTTTCATTTTGATGTGAAACTCTCCGAGGAGGTTCTCCAGCTCGCTCTCAAATGTGCTCATGTTCTGGGAACAAACAGAGATTACATGAATGGCCCTCGATCATACAAGACAAGAACAAAAATAGTGATCAAGTTATCCTGACAAAGCCTGTCAACACTGAAGTCCAAAGTAGGAGAGATGGCTGGTCTAAGCTCTGCAAATTAGGGGGGTGACAGGTGCGTGGAGTTGCTGGGATTACAGGTTATTCTGTGAGTGTGTGACCACAGAGGTCTATGTTTATAGACAACAGTGTAAGCACTAATCTGCATCTGTGTGTGCCACTGTTGAAGAATGCATGATTTCAAGATGTGGTATTGAAAATTTTAAGCAAAAGCTCCTCAGAGGGATCAGTTCATATAATGTCTTTAATACTAACTAAGTCCTCTGTACCTCTGTGTATTCCTTGTAGCGGCGGTTGACCTCTGCAATGCTCTCCTTGGTGCCTTTAGTGGACGGAGAGGATGAGAAAGCCTGCTTCATCCTGATAGCACCGTCCCTTAGACGACTCTGGATGCAGAAAGCCTCGTACAACTCGTCCACCTGGAAACGCATGAGCGCCGTAAAGAAATGTTTCAACAGGATAAGTGTGCACAGGAAAACTTTCCCCAGTCATTAAGATGCATACCAGCAGGAGAGAGACATTTTTGCCCTATAAAATTAAATGAGTCTTTAAAGTTTGAAGTTCTTTATCAAAAACATCCCTGGGTAGCAAAAAAAAAAGAAATGTCCCACTGCCATCCTAATGATGCTGGATGAGCTCACATCCAACCAGGGCTCATTCAAGCATGCCAAACACAGCTGTAGGCTCGTGCAGTAGTCTGTAACTTTTGAGAGCAGATCTTTAACAAGAGTAATAATAATTTATTTGAAATGTATGAAAAACGTTTTGCTGAATATAAGAACAGATGCAGCTGCTGTGCATCAGTTTATCTGTAGCTTCCAGTAGCAGACGCTGATGCTGTTCCAGTGAGCGACCCCAGTGGGACACTCCCAAAGCGAAGGGAACAACAGACGGCGTTTAGGCTCATTTAGGAATGTCTGCCTGGCTTCAGCCAGTGCGAAGCAGCAGACAGATCTAACCCCAAACCCACAGGGAGAGGGAACTGCTCCACCAGTATCCTGGTGCCAAACTGAGAAGTGGATGCTGGAGTTTCAACAATGACAAAATCATTAGGAGGATATAAACAGATCATTATTATTCCTGCTGAATTGTGTGAAAGCATTTAAAAATGAGGCAGTGTGTCTGTGACTTCTGTAGGTCCACCATTTATGTTTTCTAGATAAGTTTTAAAGATTATTTTTACATATCATATTTTTCACTCCCTCTGATCTCTTTTCTTCACATTCTTTCAGGCAGTTCTGATTTATTTCTATCAAGATATCAAAATCCTGAGAACTTCTCCCAACAGCCTAATAGCATCATGATTTATCCCTTTAGTTTTTTGTGATAGAATATGCAAATTAAGGTGCTTTACAGTTCACGTCTACATTAATTTGTATTATTTTCATCTTCCTAATAACATCTTAGCAACATTTCATAGAATTTGGAGAAGTTAGGTTTGAAGCAAAGCTGGGAATAGTTTCAACAGCAAAGTAAGAAGTTCATCAATACTCCCTTAGCAGCAGAAGTGAACACTTACTTTGCTAAGTCACTCAAAGAAATCAGAGCCTGCCAATGTCCACATCTCAGACATAACGTCTGTCAATATTCTGGCTTCCTGAATTCACATGTGATCGAAGTACCAGCCAGGAAAAAAACCCAAAACACCTCTGGTGAGCCTCATCAAAGGGAAGTATTGCAGCCTGCCTGACGAGAGCACTGAAATATTGATGCCTCACGCTCTTTATGGCTCTCATTAGGGAGAAGAGGGAGAAAATGGGCCATTCTGGTGCCTGTCGTCCTGACAGTTTTTCTGGGTGTTTGTTTGAGTATCGTGATGTTTGAAGCAAACACTGCTAACATGTTTGAGAAGAAGACGCTGTGACTGCATGAGCATGAACAGCATTTTGGTTTGGTGGGTGGACATGCAGGTGTAAAAAAAAAAGGAAAAGTGGTCCACAGTTGGATGTTTCTGTTCAAAAGAGTTGAGGAATAAAGTTTGCTGATTTAAAACGACCTCTCCTGGCAAGAACACACAAAAACACTGACTCCACCTCAAATAAACCAGCCTCCCTCTGCATCCCCACACCCCCACCAAGTGGGACCCCAACCCGCCTGTCTGTCTGTGGCATGTGGCGTATGTGCCGAGGCTGCAGCAGCTGAGCCGACTATTAAACACCCTCCAACCACAACTGTGATTCTCAGCTCTCTGATTGGAGTGGATCGTTCTCAGAGCCAAACATTGACAGCTCTGTGACACATCTGTTGACAGAGATTCAAAGGAAAACACAGATAGTGACCTCCATTTATTACCTGATTCAGCCAAGATTAAGTCAAAGGAAACACTAATCCAACATAACAAACTTTCACTTTAATTAGGACAGAGAAATAAAACAACGCAGAGCACTAATGAGGGACAGTGACTTATTCAATTGGAGAAAATTATGCAGGTCAAAACTGGGTGTTCATAAAGTGAGGCTGATGAATAGCCATCATTCTCCTCGTGCAATCAGTACTCATGTCATTATCAACTAATTGAGCCATTTTTTGTCCCCAATTACAATCGCCTCTTGCTGCCTTAAAGGAAATGCCCTATTGAAGGTCAGCCAAGCTGCACTCTGGAGGACGGCCGGCAGCATATTGCTCGGCCTCGGGCACATTTCACCCCAGAAAAGAAAATGATGATTTTTCTTTTGTTACAAAATCACTGTCACCAAACCAGTACATTGAAACAACCAGATTTTGCCATTGTTGAGCTGATGTGATGGAAAAAAGTCTCTGAATAGCTTTCAAAATCAACATGTTAAAGTATGAAGTAAGCATTGTGCATATGAAATACGCAAAAACTTAAAATGTTTTCAGAAAATGTGTGTCATGTGTGATCACTTTTATTTTCTTTAACAAAAGCAGAAACTTGCTGCATCAGTTTAAGGACAGAAAACAGTGTCAGTGTGCTTAATTAAGAGGCAGTTTCATCATCACACCAAAAATCTGATTTCATATTCCAGAAAAAAAAAAAACCTGGACATTTACCTCTTTATGAATTTTCAGTAGGTGTTTGGAAATATTGAATTTGAATGTATTTGAGATTGAGTCATCTGACAGACTCAGAGTCTCAGTATTAATTACAGCTCAGTGGATGATAAAACCTTCACAGCTCAGACAGCCTGTAGGGAAAATCTCCTTTTGAGAATCAATTATGCTTTGTGTGGTGATAACATTGTGTTTACATTTATTTACGCTGATTATCCATCTTGGCTTGTTTTTTGGGGGGGATTTGTAAGTCTCTTAAAAGGCTAATCCTCACAGAAATACAAAATAATAACACATTTAGTGCTTTGACAGAGCTGTTAAAGAGAAAATTAGTCCTTTTTAGGAGATATAACTGAGAGTTTTAAAGGATTGTGTCTCTATCTTCTGGATATCTGACTTTAAACTCCGGATTTGACTATGAGCGGAGACTCTTAAAGATGTGGCAGAAAGCTTCTTAAGATACTGCCATTATCCTGGATATAGGAAAATTACACACACACTCACGCACACACACACACACTAACTTCTCTACAAACACACATACACACACTTTCTGCCAGGGGGCGAGTGATTATAAGCAGATTAAAACAGGCGGGCCACATCAAACAGCATCAAACACACAGACCCTCTCTGGGGAAGTGTGTGTGTGTGTGTGTGTGTGTGTGTGTGTGTGTGTGTTGATGGCACATTTGCCATTCAAGGGAGGAAGAGAAAGCAAAAATAGCCTATATTAAAATAATCACATGCTAAGCAGTCACACTCATCCTGGATTGAATTTGGCACACGATTAACACACAATTTCTCTCTCTCTCCTGGGAGGAAGAGGAGGACCTGCCAGCCGCTCTCCTCACCTTCAATCTCTGTCACTCATCTCTTTAATGATGCCCTGCTGAAACACACAGACACACACACAAACACACAGATACACAGCACAGATCCTAACCCGTACAGGACATCTTAGGGGTTGTACCGTGCCACCTGCTTCCTCCATGTGCTCTAATTACTGCTCGGACATCTGCGGACAGCCAGCAGCACGAACGTGAACAAAAGAGCAGGCTGATGTGAGTCACAAACACACACACAAAAACACACACATGCATACAGAGAAGTTGCTGATGGATGATTGTTAAGTCATTCCTCACGGCAGCTGTCCTGCACAAAGAAACACGCCTGTGCCTGAGCGCGCACACACACACATGTGGTGACAGCTACTGAAAACATCAATGTTAATGATTTCTTTATTGTCCTGCTCTCAGAAAAGGAGAAGTGGATACGCTGGTTATATTTTCATTCATGTACATGCGTGTTAAATAAAATAGCCCATTCATTTTCATATCAGGCACTTCCACTGTCCTGCACACAGAAGTTCATTGTTGCATCTTTCCTACTTTATGCTTCACTGACTCAGGAGGCTAAAACAATGAATCATGCTGTCAGATGGCATAAGTTAAAATGTGAATATTATGTTGGTTCTGCCTTCTGGAGCGTCTATGAATATAAGTCTCAGATGCTGCCTGAAATACTGTATTAGACATCAGTGCCAGTGAATGGATCAATCTGGTATTAATATCACGCGCCATGAACTAATGACACACAGGTATCTTAAACCGTGTCCCGACAGAGAAATGTGACATTTCTGTCAAACTTTTCTGAGGCTCTTTTGATCCTCCTAATGCTAATGTAAACAAAATCTTAAAGTATCCCAGCACCCAGATAATTTAAAAATAAAACACAAATGAGCAAACAACTTATCATACAACTCTTACACCATTGAGTTGATAAATCTACTCATCTCTTCAGGACAAACACTGCAATGTGTTTCCATCAACCCTGCAAAAAAAAGGATAAATCTATTCTAACTCAGATATACAGCACTAATCAACTGTTTGAGCCTAATATCCTGTAAGAAATAAGTGAATAAATCTATTCAGGACAATAATATCAGTTCACACAGACGGTTTCAGGCAAAGGTGGAGCAGCTTTTTATATAACGCGCGTGTGTGTGTGTGTGTGTGTGTGTGTGCCCCATTTAATTCCCTGACCTCAGTGCTGTTGTGGTTGGCTGATTCTCTTAGCTGGACACTGAACAACTGATCTCACTTTGCAGCTATCTGCTGATGCTGAGGTTTGGGTGATGGACCTGTGTTTGCAGGAGAGATGGTGTGTGTATCTGTGTGTGTGTGTGTGTGTGTGTGTGTGTGTGTGTGTGTGTGTGTGTGTGTGTG
>RPOG01006445.1:0-23897 GCA_008086565.1 Thalassoma bifasciatum | reverse complement strand
GTCCTCTTTTCTTCTTTCGGTTCAAATCAAGTGTCATAAAAAAGAAAGTAAATGAGTTGTGTGAACCGGAGTCACCGTGTTTTCTCTTCATGTGCCCAGTATAGAAAAAAGAGAAGGGCAGCAGAGTCGTGTGTCATTGTAAGATGTTGGATTAACTGTTTTCTGCATCCCAAAGATTCTGATTGGCTGGTTTACATTACCTTAGAATGTGCTAAAAAATAAAAAATAAAACAGATTTTAAGTTCATGTCAGAAATTCTTCTGCACCCCGTTCAGTATAACGGTTCCAGACTGACGGGAAAAAGGTTTGCCTTCCTTCAGATCAGACGGTTCATCCATAAATGCCTTACAATCGAAGTGGAACAAAGGCAATCGTGGCGGGAGTCGATCCCCGCCGGCATTTGGAAAAAGGCGTTTCATTTTTCTACTCGAAACAAAAAAAGAAGTTGTTGCCTTTGTCTCGTGCAGGAAGTCTTACACTCACTTAAGCCCTTTCAGTAACTATTTTTTAATAAAAAACGCTTAATTGTTGCAATATTTATTTGTCAATTGAAAGTCTAGGACCTTGTTTCTTTTCTTTATCAAACATTCTGTTTACTAATTAACTGCCATGTCCAAGATGTGATTTCTTTTTTTCTTTTATAATTTTTTCTTTTTGTTTTTGCTTCAAACTGGACTTCCAACGTCTGCGATATTTTGTATGCCTTTTTATTTGATGTCCGTAACTTAAGACTTGGATACTTGATGATTTTATGTATTTGAAAATGTGTACTATTATTATTAGGTTGGCTATTTATACTATCAATGGATGTGTGATTTAGTACAGTGAGCGACAAAGTTGTACCTGTTCACCAACTTGTGAGAGTACATTAAATGAAACACTTAAAAACATCAAACAAGAGTGAATGAGTGGTTATTTCCCATGACTATAGCATATTTTTGTCATATTTGTGAAGAAGTGTGTTTTAATTGAGCAAACTTTAGAAATATTGGCAGAAAATTGAACAAGACAACACTTTTAGAAAGCCAACTTCACTCTATTTAAAGCTTCTTTCATACACTAACAGGGTTCCTACACATCCTGGAAAAGTCTTAAATTCATGTATTTAAAACTACGGCCTTAAAAAATCTTAAATTCATTGAAATGTTATATTCTGGTCTGAAATGAATTACTCAAAGGTCTCAAATTTGTCAGGGCAGGATTTGTTAATGATTTTTTGTTATTGTTTTTGCGGGACTTCTTGAGAAGGAGACTTAAAGTGGATACTGTCGTAAAAGCTGCTGATATTAATTTTTATTTGCATCCTGGGTCACTGTTTACAGTTTTACATACAGCCATTAATAAGAGAGAATCACTTTATGTTCAATAAACAGACAAAAAGTAAACTTGAAAGAGTCTCACTGAGTGACACACATGCTGTTACTTATTGTAATACAGCAGGATACCCCAACAATTGACTATATTAATGTGTTTATGGTCTAAATTTTCATTCTTACTGAAACCTGCAGAAACCCTGACTAAGGAGACAGCAACAATTAAAACACAAAGAAATATCAAGAACGAACAAATTGTAATAAAATGATTAAAAGTCATCAAAAACATTTTGTTTGCCTCCATTGATTACCTCACGTTTCTTATCATATATATTGGGCTTTTTCTGCCTTATATTGATCAATTTTCATCTTTTATTGGACCGCTTTTTGTGGATATCAGAAGTATTTCAAACACTTCATCTTTACATGATTGATGAGATGATTTTCTAACATGTCGTCACAAGGCAGTATTAATTTATGCCCACAATTCAATAACATGTTGACCACAAGTAAGTTATTTATAAGAATTAATTATTATTTGTCTCATAATGTCACCAATGAGGCGCCGTTTGCTCAAACTCCCACGTGTGAATGGAGGAACTAAAGATTAGGTTGTTGATTGTCTGTTAAATGCGAAACGATAAGTAATGAATGTCTATATCCTTTCAGTTAGCCGTATTAAAATATGACGTTCAAAAATCTGTGTATTATTTCCACTGGGGGCTTTTTATTTATTTTCCACACGATATTTACAGCCAAGACAAGCGTATCAGCCGGTGATGGTGACGGAACGTTCGTCGTCGAAGTCTGTCAGGAGCATTATAAATGACGCACCTCAAGGCAACAATTTTTACAAAGTCATAAAATAACGTTAGTATTGTCACCTTTGATACGTAATATATATTTTTTACGTTAAATAAAAAGTTTATCCTATTTTTATTCCTTAAATCCTCGAAATCTTCGAGAAACTGTCAAATAACGTCTGAGAGTACGTGACAAGGGCCGCAATGCATTTTGGGATTTTCTGTTTTTACAATCAAACTTTTACCTTTACCTGTCTATTAAAGTAGTGTTTTTGTATTTTGTTGGTATGATGAAGATAGTTTTTGTTTATGAATTGTTATCATGCCCTTAAATTGTGTATGTTTCGGCAGTAACACTCTGAGTGAAATAGACTTTCCGAAACATGGCTTTGCTGAGCGCGTCCCATTTCTCGTTAAGACTATACTTTCAGGGATCATTTCTATAGTTTTTAACTTGAGAAATGTGTTTCTAAAGTGTTTGGTCTCGCCAACCACGATGATGAGATGCGATGTTCCCTCCTGAGCGTGAAGCGGACGGTGAATAATGATTCAGTTCATAGGTTCACCGTCATTGATGATCGTTCACTGTCTCCTCTGGGGACTTTGAGGGAGGGAACATGATCAGAGTGGATGCGCTTAACTGTACAAGGCAACGTAAAGACAGTGATCCAGTAGTTAATATAAATTATCATACAGTAACTCTGTGTTGCACAGTGATCAAGTAGTGGACACTTGTTTGAAAATTATTTACTCCCAAATCCAATGATTTATTTGGTGGAAATTCATATTAGTCTATGTCAGGATATTTGTAATCTACTTCGGACCTGAAAAAATGTTTATAATTTTTTCCCCACACATATACATATATGGGTCAATGACATGACGTCCCATTTTTTGTGTCCGAGTGCAATATTTCCTTCCATCATGAATTGAGTATTTCATCACATGTATTTCTTTATTCTATGAAGCCTGTGTTATTTGAACACATCTTTAAACTATTAAATTATGACATGTTTTTTTGTGTTTTGGTTCCTCAAACCCCCAAAATGTCAGGTGGTGCAACCGTCCTGACAAGTATCCACAGTAATTAAACTCTAAAAATTGAATGTCATTTATTGTAAATGGAAATTAAAAATACACTGGCATTATTTTATGCTTGAACCTTTTTAAATAAAACATTTCTTTGCAAATAAAAAGAATTTTAAAGCTGTAAAGAAATTTAAAAAACTTTTGTCCCGTAATTTTCACCTTGTCAAATGTCAGGGTGGTGCAACCGTAACATTAGACTTTTATTTTAAAGTGAAGAGAATAAAACAGGAAACTGCATCAGCCAGAGGAGCCCAAATGACATTTGTGACCAAGTGGAAAAGTTTGTAGATTTTTCTGAAATACTGATAAAAAAGGTTTTTTCACTTCATTGGTGACTGGAACAATTTCCATGTCAGGTGGTACAACCAATGTAATAATGTGAAATGTTATTTTAACATCAAATTATTTATCTTATTCACAAATAAAAGAAATGAAACACACAAAATGAAAATGTATGAGTCACTACAGACACTTGAGAGATACTTGCCAATAATTTCACACAGAAAAAATAACAGGAACATATAAATATATTTTCATATATTTGGTTGCGCCACCTGACATTTTTGGGTGCTCAAATTAAAAATACTAAAAAATAATGAACCTAAAAACTTTGAAATGTTGGTCNAAAAGAAATATTTCTATTGTGTATGTTTTATTTTGAAAACCATACCAGGACAGGAAATTGCGCAGTACGTAAAGCTGTCGTGTGACGTCATACGTAAATAAGTTGATCAAGCCTCAGCGTTTCTCGAAAGGTTTTTGTTTTCCTCAGATTGTAGCATTTATCGTCCCTGTAACAACAATTAGAATTTTTATAATCTGAGAAAAACTATCGGAGGGAGGATTAAGCTTCGTAGGAAACATGAGTTTGTTCACATGACGGTGACAGGAGCCTTTAAAATCAGCCTCGTGTAAATAACAAACCGAAGCTTTAGCCTCAAACAGCTAACAGGAGTTAGAGCCACAAATCTTCACATCGGTCTCGGTTTGCTCTCACTTTCAGTTCCTTTTTCATCTGAAGTCTGAATTTTGTCAACAAGTCCGGGCAGTGGTGTCGCCAGGAGAGGATGAACTGGCTTTTCCCCTTATCCAAAGGCTCCGGACCGCTCCCTCCTCTGAACAGCCTTCAGCAACAAAGACAGCGGCAGATCGAGTCTCTCAAAGCTGCTCATCCCAGGTAACGATGTCAACAAGCGGACAAAAACACACACTTATCCTCTTATTATACCCTCATCAAACGTTACTTACTATCATCACGATACGTCTGAACCGGTATTATTGACTCAAACATGTTTACTGAGTTCAACACACCTCTCATGTTTACATAGTTTAACCAGCTGCTTTGTTTACATGTTAGACTCATCAAATAAGTTCCTCATCTGTTTCTGGTTGTTGCAACATCAACACACAAGAGAATCAAGTGACAGTTTCAGTGTCTATTTTTAGGATGGGTGACAAGTTCAAGCCTTGTCCTGTGATCGCTCAAGTATTAGCCAACCCATATTGTCTCACATTAATATGAATATTCAAGATATTAAAAAAATTAAGAGACCACTGCAAATTTTTCAGCTTCTCTGATTTTCGCTTTTTTTATAGGTATTTGTATGTGTAAAATGAACATTTTTGTGTCATTATATAAAGTACTGACAACATTAATCCCAAATTCCAAATATTGTCATTTAGAGAATTTATTTGCAGAAAATTAAAAATGGGCAAAATATCAAAAAAGCCCACTGTTTCAGACTTCAAATAATCCAAAAAACAAGTTCATATTCAATTTTAAACAACACATTACTCATTTTTTAACTGAGGAAGTATTCAGAAATCAATATTTGGTAGACTAACCCTGATTTGCAACATTTCTCATGCATCTTGGCTTCTCCACAGAGGAGAGAGATGACCACAGCAATGGTTTTTATACATTTCCTAGTTAAATAAGATTTGTTTCAGATGGTTACCTCATCAGTACCTTATTAGAAATAGGTGTGTTTGTGTTGGAATTCGACAGACACTGCACTGGAATTACTGTCATATACGTAGAAATGCTGATTCCCAGCTCACCCTGCATGTAAAGTTCAGACAGTCACATGATTATTGGTGATGTTCTGTTAATGTTGATGACTGACAGTGAGCTATAATCAACTAACCCCACTTACCACATCCTGTTATATTATGATTCTGAAAAATGCTTAGTTTTCACCAATCCCAGAGTCATATTGTTTCTTATAGACATCAAGATATCTGGTATTAATATCCAGATATGAATTTTACTCCATATCGTTCGGCCCTTATCAATATGAAAAGTTAATTAGGTGTAGAGATTAAAGTATTAGCGTTTGTTTACTTCTGTAGAGTTGTTTTTGCTTGTCATAATAAATAAAGAGTGAGTCAAAAACAAAGTGTGAGATCTTAACCAATGAGGTGACTTCCTGTTCCATGGTGTCATGTGAATGAAAAGGTCGACAAGTCTAGCAATAATTCACCGTGGTGATTGTTTTCATGTACTTTGAAGCATGATGTGTTCAGTAGAAGCAGTTTTCAACATCAGACAGTTGTGAAGGTGAATTGATTCAGAAAATTTGCCTGAATCTGGCAGGGAAGTATGGCAATGCATTGATTAATTTATCCATATTTTTACCCATCCCTAATCTGTTGTTCACAGAACCACACTATGACTACTCTTTCTACCTTTACCTGTTAATCTCACACAACTGAATTGCAAGAAAGCTCACTGGATTATGGTTGCAGAGCTCTTTTGATATGGTTTGAGCATGTTCATTGATAAAAGGGGGTCAGTCTTTGGATGTTTTTTGTTACCTGCTCTCATAAAGTTACTTCTCTGTACCAGCTCATCCTCAGATATGAGAAAAAAAAAAACCTAACCAGGAGATCACCATGAATTTGCTGGTTTTGTTTGTGTCTGCAAGAGGAAGAATGTGAGAGAAACTGTGATCACTTGATTATGTCTGACCTTTCACACATCTTCAGTTGAGGACAACTCGATCTTTCCCTCCAAACAAGCTGACTTTCTCAAAAACAAAGTCTGAATATCAAAGCACTTAAGCTTTGTGACGATGTCCTGAAACTCAAGTGTAGAGCTCTTTCAACTTTGTGTGTTTTTCTTCCATCAGTCTTGCAGAGATCCAGAAGGATGTGGAGTACAGGATACCATTCACAGTCAACAATTCCACCATCAGCGTCAACGTGTGAGTACATCTTTGCACCTTCGGTCACACTTTTGTCATAACCAGTCACATTACACCAGAAACAAGATCTTAACTGTCGTATTTACTTTGGACTCCTTGAGGGGAAATACAAGAAAATCCAGAAAAGGCACATACAACACAAAACTGATATTTGTTTTGTCTGAACACATTGACCAACGGAAATACTGTGTTCTCCTCAGACTTTTAGTGAGGATATTAAGCAGCTTTAAGGCTTTACAGAGTTCAATAAAACATCAAAGAATTGCATGGCTAACTGTACAGGCATGCCCTGTCATTATTTTATGCACTGTTTTTTCCTTATGTACTCAAAGCTGAACTCACCATCTCTTTTTTTCTCTCCTCCTGCAGTTTGCTGCCTCCTCAGTTCCCTCAGGAGAAACCTGTTGTTAGCGTCTACCCTCCTGTTGGTCATCACCTAGTTGACAGCAATAATGGCACCATGATTACCAGCCCCCTCATCTCTAATGTAAGAAGTCATCAAGGGTCCCAAACTGTGCTTTCGTTTTAGTTTAGTAGAAGTGAACAGAAATGTAAAATTATAATTGAGGGTTAAGATGCCTCAGGTGTCTTGTTGTTATGAGAATCTGAATTGGAAAGATCAAACTAACTGGGTCGGTAGAAAAATTCATTAACCTATTGGCTCAATAAGGAGGGTTAGTCATTGAGTCACACTTTTTGAATTTATTTTTATTTATTTAACCTTTATTTAACCAGGTAACATCCCATTGAGATCGGGATCTCTTCTTTCAAGGGTGACCTGGCCAAGAGGGCAGCAGCACACATCATAAAAACATAACTTAATATAACTTGATTATCTGTATCTTTCATGCTTATGCTTATAGTTTAGGGGAGAACTTTTCCCTATACTCTTAACAAAAATTTTTGGTCCTCCAGAGATGTTTCGTTAGGATTGCAACCAGATCAGAGTCACATTTTTCAACTTTATTTATATCACAGAGATCAGATTTTTACGATTTATGACATAAGTATCTTTCTAATATGTATCATTGTAAGACCTGTTGGTATTTTGTCTTTCTATGCACTGTATATAACTTATCTCTTGTTATTTATTTTCCTCTGCATGTTTTTTTTTGTAATAATGCAAAACAAACAGAGAATTGCAGAAAAAGAAAGAGCAAGCCAAGCCTATTAAACACAACTAAGAGCTGGTCCAGGCCTGATCCAACTTGTAGTACAAGCTTTATCAAAAAGGAAAGTTTAAAGCCTCATCCTGAAAATAGAGGGAGCGTCTGCCTCTTTGACCCTGACTGGAATATGACTCCAAGAAAGAGGAGTCTGTTATGATATTGCTATTTGCACATCATCCACTAAGCAGTGAAATGGGACCCAAGGGGCAGCTTATACAGAGAGAACAGTTATGGGCCTGAAACAGACTCTTGAGGAACACCACAAGTGAGAGAAGCTACCTGTATACACTGAAATCCACACACAATTATCAGGTTTATTTTAATCTATGTGTGCACGATAGGCACTAGATTCTGGTCGTTTGGTGGGATGTCAAATAAATAGTAACCATATTTTTTCAAAGACAAGACCTACAATTGTATGAAATGTCACACACTTTATAATATATTTTGTTTTGATTTTCTAAAGTGGATTAATTCTGAATACACTGACAGTGTTTTTGGTTGATGTTGCAGTTTGGGATGCATTCAGACCTCGGGAAAGTCATCCAGAGTTTGCTCGATGAATTCTGGAAAAGTCCCCCTGCCTTGATGTCTTCTGGCCCTGCTGGTTTTCCTTAGTGAGTCTCATTTGTATTTGTCTGTTAGAAGTTGGACTAAAAAGGTTTGATGCATTAATGCGACTCTCATCCATCTTCTCTCCTCCACAGCAGCATGTACAAACCCTCCGGCATGGCTCCTTACCCCACTCAGGGTTTCCACTACCCTCGCCACGTGGGCCCTGGTCACACGGCGCCGGCTCCTCCGTCTCCGGCTCCCATGCCTCACTCGGGGGTTGACAGCGCCCACGGACCCCCGCGAGCTCCAGCACCGTACGGCCTCATTTCTGACCTTCCACTTCCTGTTCCCACTGGAGACGGACAGGTACTGTGACCAAGGCCTGTCATGGATGTCGCTGGATGTTGTTTCCTTTTGTTGACATGATGTGACATGATTTTGATTCCTGTCTGTTTTAGGCTGGACTGAACGGACACATGTACAAGATGCCTGAGATCCCTGAATCTTTCCCTGAACTCAGTGACTTAAAGTAGAGAACCCTAAATACTCTCAACTGTAGTGCGTGTGTGTTTTTTAATTTCTTGTTTCACATTAACGTTTGTCTCCTGTTCACCAGTTTGACCCAGCTCTCGGGCATGTCTGAGAACGAGGATCTGCTGTTGGAGTTCTTCGTGACTTTGCCTCAACTCAAACAGGTCACCAACGACAAAGAGGAGCTGGTCAACAGTATCGTAGACATGGCTAGTAAGTTTCTCATCTGTCTGTGGGTCAATGACCAAAAGAGGGTCGAAAAACGTATTTTTGAGAAGTTCTTTGAAAATTGATAAAAACATATTTCTGAGAGAAGAATTATGTTTTCTAACAGATTTCAGTACTTGACCAACATTTCAAAGATTTTAGGTTCATTATTTTTTAGTATTTTTAATTTGAGCACCCAAAAATGTCAGGTAGCGCAACCAAATATATGAAAATATATTTATATGTTCCTGTTATTTTTTCTGTGTGAAATTATTGGCAAGTATCTCTCAAGTGTCTGTAGTGACTCATACATTTTCATTTAGTGTGTTTCATTTCTTTTATTTGTGAATAAGATAAATAATTTGATGTTAAAATAACATTTCACATTATTACATTGGTTGTACCACCTGACATGGAAATTGTTCCAGTCACCAATGAAGTGAAAAAACCTTTTTTATCAGTATTTCAGAGAAATCTACAAACTTTTCCACTTGATCACAAATGTCATTTGGGCTCCTCTGGCTGATGCAGTTTCCTGTTTCCTGTTTTATTCTCTTCACTTTAAAATAAAAGTCTAATGTTACGGTTGCACCACCCTGACATTTGACAAGGTGAAAATTACGGGACAAAAGTTTTTTAAATTTCTCAACAGCTTTAAAATTCGTTTTATTTGCAAAGAATGTTTTATTTAAAAAGGTTCAAGCATAAAATAATGCCACTGTATTTTTTATTACAATTTACAATAACTGACATTCAATTTTTAGAGTTTAATTTCTATGGATACTTGTCCGGATGGTTGCACCACCTGACATTTTGGGGGTTTGAGCTACCAAAATACAGAAAAACATGTTATATTTTAATAGTGTAAAGATGTGTTCAAATAACACAGGTTTCTTAGAATAAAGAAATACATGTGATGAAATACTCAATTCATGATGTAAGGAAATATTGCACTCCGACACAAAAAAACAGACGTCACGTCATTGACCCCTGTACATTAGGAGACTTAATGGTGCATCATGATTAAGAAATTCAATTCAATTTCTTTATGTCTCCTCCAGAGAAAAACCTTCAGATGGAGCCACAGCTGGAAGGAAAGAGACAAGAAATGCTTTATAAGGTGGGTGGAAACAACCCCGTCCTCTTTCAGACACAACAAACACATTCATGCTTTTGTCCAGCAGCTCATGACGCGCTCCGGTTTGTTCACAGTACGAACAGCTGACTCAGATGAAGTCTGCCTTCGAAACAAGAATGCAGAGACAGCACGAGCTCAGCGAGGTGAGAGGCCACGCTCAGTCACACAAACATCTTTCAAATCTCAAATCTCTGTTTTCTAACACCTGCGTCTGTGTCCCCAATCAGAGCTGCAGCCTCAGCACCTTACAGGCTCGACTAAAAGTGGCGGCTCACCAGGCCGAGGAGGAGTCGGAGGTAACGGCTGAAAACTTCCTGGAGGGACGTACAGACATCGATGAATTCCTGACCAGCTTCATGGAGAAAAGAACGGTGAGAGAGCAGAAGACACTGATGATTTTAGTATTTAACTTAATGTGTGGGAGAAAACACAAACCTGGAGGAATGATGGTGTGAAATGAGCTGATGATGCAGCTTTATTTGACCCTGTCGGCATTATATTTAATTCAAACAGCTAACTACATTATCCTGATAATTACCCAGCCACCAACAATACACCAAAACAAGCTGACACTAAGCATCGTTCTGAAGATTTATTTATGATAAATTCCTTATTTTTGAAGCTATTGACTTATTTTTCATGGTTGACGAAGGTTGAATTCATTAAAAGTTTGAAAAAAAGATCCTGCTTTAATTCCTCAAATCATCATGTTATTAAAGCGTATCAGAACTTACATTTTTCGTTGATTTTAATCAGTGTGTGGTTGTAATGCAGAATTCCTTCCTGATAGTGGCTGTACTGGGTCTAACAGCTGTTTTCTAACCAAATTGTATAACAGAAGCATCAAATAATTACAGAAGGAAAATAAACATATGCAATCTCTGGGAATATGAATGCATCGCTTTGAAATTTGAAAACAAGATTTTCAAGATTAGGAGGCCTCAAACACTAAGATACAACCATAGCTCCGCCCCCCAACAGGCCTCTGGAGGCCTGGCCAATCAGAGGGAGGGGGGTTGTGAAGCCAGGAGCCGTAAAGAGATGGTAGCTAGAGCAAGTGTAAAAGAAATAGTGTTTAGGCAGAGGCTGAAATAATAGTTTTCTAAAACAACTCAGAGAGAGAAAAAAGTCTTTTTTTATGTTTGCATGCTTTTTTTTATTTTGGTTTTAGAAAAAGCTCCTACAGTTGCACCAGAAGGACATTGTAGAGACCCTAAAAAAAGCACATTGCTCCCTCTTTAATAAATGCAGAATCAGAGCTGTAACATAGCTGAGTGATATGTTTAAATGAAACATACAACCAAGGAAATTTGTGAAGATTTTCTTCTTATTTTCATGTATTTGTTCTTATTTCATGGTATCTCTTGTATAACCCCTACCCCTTTCTTACTACAGAATATAAGTAGACATGGATGGCCTCATACACAGATTAAATTATCACTTTGTACTGTGCAATGTACAAATGATTCAAATTCCGTTCACATTTCTTTTCATACAGTTTCATTGTTTTGTTTTTATGTTTATTCTTAAATTGATAAATATTTGAACACTTTTTAAGTTCTTTTTTTTTTTTTTACACCAGTCACAGAAACACTCATTTATTTAAGTGTGGTTTTTGCAAAAGGGTATTTAAAATCATATTGTTGAACAATTTTCAATAAAGAGGTTTTGAAGACCACGTGGCCACAGGCAATGTTTAGCTTTGTGCATAATCAGTAATGTTTGAAAAGAAATGAAGTCCTTCAGTTTTAATAGTCCAGACTCCAGAAACAGTTCATGAGTGTGCTCTTTTGGAGGAACTTTGTGAAGAATTCTTAGACAAATTTCTTGTAAAAGGATTAAAGGCATTAAATTAGTATTGTAAGAGTTTCCCCAGACTTCTAAGCAGTACATCAAGTACGGCAAAATAAGGGAATAATAAAGAATTTTCATCACGTTTTAATTGAACGTACATTTTAACTTCCTCAAAACTGAAAGGTTTCTACAAATTTACCTTTTCACATGAGCAATATGATCAATATTTTCTTCTTATTCCACAGCTTTGCCACAGCAGAAGGGCCAAAGAAGAAAAACTACAACAGTCCATCAACACACATGGACCATTTCCTACCAGTCACTAGAAAACAAGGTACAACAAGTAATCCAGACACTCACTTCATTGTTTACGGCTTAACTTTCCTCCTTTCTTTCCTGGAAAATCCTCTGTTCATTCGTTCTCCTCCTTCAGGTAAATTCTCAGCCAACTGCTGCCAACTGAAAGGATCAGGACACCAGAGGCGAGGACAAAGCACACGAGTCAACAACAGGCACTTCAAGGAGACGGGACGACTGTTGTGGCAGAGGAGACCCACAACAAGAGAGAGAGACACACTAGTCCGAATTTTCCAATCACGTGTCTGTTGAGTGATTAGATTTTTGATAAATACTTTTTTTTTCTTTTTCTTTTGCACATGCTGTCTGTCTGGTCTTGACTTCACAGTGACATCAGTAAATGTAGTTTCTTTTAAGGTTTTACGTTGCGTTGCTCAGTAAGAGCAGAAACTTCACCTGGATGGAGTGGTTGGTTGATGTGTTTGAAAAATGAGGTCGTACGTGTTAACATGGTAAAATTTGAAAACTTCTACGTTACGTTCTTTTTCTAACGGCCAAATCACACCAGATCTGTCTCTGCTCTGCCCCGGGTGGGTGTCAAATCATACATTTTTGCTGGTAAAACATCATTTTACAAAGGGCAGATTGAGCGGGACAAGAATTCCACATTGGACAACCTAAAACACGTGGTTGACTTTCAAAATAAAATACCATGTTGACATCAAAACCAACATAAGTGGAGCCAGGCCAGAAGTCAACAAGTTTGAGCTTTTACAGCTTCTATTGGTGCAATAGAGCAGCCATTCTCAACCTTTTGAGTCGTGACCCCAAATTTAACACACACTGGTATCTGGGACCCCCAAATACAAAAATCAACACAAACCAATGAAATCTTAACAAAAAAAGTGGAAAGAGGAACAGCCCATGTTTCATTTTGAATGTTTATGTTTTTGAACGTGAAAAAGAACAAGTCAATATTTTTGCCTTTCCATTTTTGTGTCAGTAGTTTTTTGGAGTCTTTATAAACCTCATCAGGCAGAAATTCAGTATGTTCAGTGCACACTTCAAAAAAATCTGCTAAGGGAGTGAGAAAATTTGCTTATTAAGTTCCTTGAAATATGACTTCATACAAGACACTTTTTTTTCTTACTCCCTTTTTTTAAATTGTTACAAGCAATTCAGACCTCATTTTTGTCTCTTAAGAACTTGAAATAAGACATTTTCTGGACTAAACAGTTGAATGTGGCTCATGTTAGGAATAAAAAGACATTTTTTACTAATAAATACGACATAAACACTTGCTCAGATTTCAGTTTTCGCCGTGCAAAATCTGGACAAGTTCACGAGCAATCGCTCATTGAACTCATTCAGGAAAAACACTACAGTTTAGATTAAAGAAGCTTTAACTTTAGCAATTTTTTGAAAAATAATGAAGCAGAGAACAGCTTTAACAACCCTGCCTGAAGTTTTGTACTTTAATATTAGTCCAAATTTTACAAAATGACTTGGCGACCCATCAGAAATCATCTCCTGACCCCACATGGGGTCCCGACCCCAAGGTTGAGAAACACTGCAATAGAGCATGTAGTCACATCGTCACAGCGACAGAACTGGTGTGTGTCGTGGCGTAGGTCATTGTCAGGTCATGCTTTATAACCATAGAAAGCAGACAAATCAAATAACTTATGATCTGCAGACGTTTTGTTTACATCTGAGTAGATCTTGATATTTCCATAAAACTCGACAAAAGTCAGGATTCGCTCCACAACTTGGGACAAAAATGTCTGTGTGTAGCTGGAGACCTAACTCTAAAACCCAACTCTAAACATTGAAAAGTTCTCTTTTTTGTTTATCAAGATGTTTGGTGTTCATCTTGAGAATGTCTTGCCTCAGTATCTGTGTGTTTGTCACACAGTCGTCGAGCCCATGATGAAGTTCTCTACTGTATTTAAAAACAGTCACGGTTTGATCACACGTTTTAATCCTGTGCCCTTTTTGAATTGATGTGAACAAACTCAGATGATGATGATGATGGTGATGAGCGCCGTTTTTTGACCCTGTTGGAGCTTGAAATTGTAATGACAAAGAGCCTCTGGAGATTTGTGATATCTTTGATGAGTATTAGGTCTAATGCTGCAGTAAAACTTGGGGACATTGGATACTGTATTTAAATAATGTTAATAATAGGCTATATTGTAATCAGACGCAGCCACCTTGTATTATATGTTATTTAATTTGTTAGAATAATAAAGCATTTAGAATAAAACCCTGTTTGCTGTTTGATGACCTCTTTTACACACTCACTTAATTTTTGGTTCGCTTACCATTGCACCTTCTAACAGGAGCTGTAGAAACAAATATAAACACAGGGTTTTGATTTAAAAAAAGTCGTACTTTGCAGGCTTCATTCTAATATTGTACCTCAAAAGCACAAATACCGAACAACAATGGGTTTAAGTTCTGCTCAGAAGATTAGTGCAAAATACACAACCAGATTATTGATTTCAGGATCACAAGTCCGAGCAAAGTTCATTTACCAAACAGTTTGCCTCAGTAGAAATTGAAAACATGTAGAGTGCTGCCATTAAGCCACTGTCATTGTTTTGGGTCTAGATAACAGTATATAGAATTCTCCAGTACATCTTCTTGTCACCTTTTGCAGCTTTAAAGTGACAGGTGTAATTTAAAAAACAATCTCTTCAGCCATTACATGTTGATTATCTTATTTTTTCCTATATATTAACCTTTCAAAAACCACTGCTAATTTCGTTTGAACATTTCACGATGGTTATCTTTTTCATTCTTTATCAAAAGTGGCTTAGAGGTCGAAGTGAAATGAAAAAAAAAAAGATTCCTGAAACATCCTTTGAATATGATGCTTATAGGCCCACAAATTTCATATGGATATAACAAGTTATTCTGTTCCGACAAAATGTTCTTATCACGTTTTACAGCTTCAAAGTGAAAGGCCCCATCTAAAAAACTACCTCCTCAGATATTACATGCTTATTATCTTATTTTCACCCACACATGAACATTTCAAAAGCTAATTTCTTTGAATTATTCTCCAATGTTTATCTTTTTCCTTACCTTTTTTCTCATTAAAAACCTAATTTTTATCATTTAAATCCATCTGATTTTATTTATTTTTCCATGTTTACATATTAACACTCTGGTGCATGAATTATGAAAGTCAGTGTCAGGATTTTCCCCTTGAGTGTTTTTATTTGTCTTAAGGCATGATAAAACTTTTCCAATTTTTTTTTCAAAACATTTGAAACCGAGCATTCAACATAAAACAGTGTGAACTTCATGTAAATATGACTCTTTTTTTGTTTTTTTGACTTCTTTTCTTTTTCTTTTTTTGTAATTTCATGAATGATCTTTTTTTTAATGCTTTGCGAAACATTTTAACTCTCATCCATTTTAACACCGAATAATTTATACTTTATAAGCTTTTTCACCCTCTAATGTTTGTCTATAACATGATCAAAAAAAAAAATCCCTAAGAAGAATAAAAATATCCAGACACAGGCTAATATGGATTTCCACTACTTGAACCATTGAAATCAGGAGTAAATAACTTTTAAATAGGTGTCCACTGTAGTGACCACTTCGCATCACAGGTTTAACTTCTACACCAGCCGTTCCCAACCTGTGGGCCGCGGCCCCCGAGCGGGCCGTGAAAGTATTGCGAATGGGCCGCCAAATTCCACCAAAATAGTCTGGTCCAAGTGAAGTGTAAATACAAGATACAGATAAACAGAATAATGTTAATAATGTTAAAACTCAGCCATGTTTAAAAGAAATTAACAATGTTCAGATATTCATATATAAAAAATAGTCCTTTAAGAAGGCGTGTTACAGCCAAATAGGTAACATGACCTGAAACTTAACAATGAATTGTAACAAGTTGTTACAATTTGGGGAAAAAGTTATTATGTTTTGGGCTCAGCATCTGTTATATTGTTGAAAAGTTATTACATTTTGGGTTTATTACTCTTTTTTTTTTATCACATTTTGGGTTGCTGTTACATTTCAGGTCATTCTTACGAATAACAAGGCATTTTATATAAACAAAGTAATTGTTTTATTATCATTTCATTGACTTAATTCTTGTTATTGTTTTTATGTGACTGACTGTATGGCTGACTATGAAACATGTGCTGCTGTCTTGGCCAGGACTCCCTTGTAAAAGAGATTTTTTTTTTATCTCAATGGGAAAACTCCTGGTAAAATAAAGGTTCAATAAAAAAATAACAATATCCTCTGTACTTATTGGGTCAAAGGTGGGCCCCAACATTTTTGAGACTTAAAAGTGGGCCCTGAGTTGGAAAAGGTTGGGAATCACTGTTCTACACTCTGTACATTAACGTCTCCTCCTCCGCAGCAGCAGGTGGCGCTAGTGTATTAATATTTAGAGCATTAGAAGCAGAAAATACAGCAGGAAACAAACGGGAGGCGCGATTTCAGGAGACAAAATAGCAACAATTCAAGAATAACTGAACGTAAGAAGTTGTTTTCTGCTTAGAATTTCATTTTTTAACACTCAAATATGAGTTTAAATAAATATCAGGCTCCGAACATTTGAGTGTCAAACGATAAAAACCTCCGCGTGACGCACGTTGGTGGTTGTTGTTAAACGTCAACGGTCGTTTTGATTTCTCGTTTACAAAGTTATTGAACATTAAAATGTTTTTGCTCCGGTTAGGAAATAAACCAGAAAAGTAATGAATAAATGTTTTTTTATTTGACTGTTGATTGATGCAGAGTCATGTCCCGACACATGGGAGACAGCCACCGCAGGTTCCTCCAAACGTTGATGTCCAGCGGGATCGTTGATGAACAAGGAGCCAGAAAACTGCATCAGTTCAGCTGCGAAACACACAACAGTGAGTTTATTTATCTGCAAACATCTGTTATATATGGGTCAATGACAAAAAGAGGGTCAAAAAACGTATTTTGAAAAAGTTCTTTGAAAATGGATAAAAAAAAACACATTTCTGAGTGAAGAATTATGTTTTCTAACAGATTTCAGTAGTTGAGCAACATTTCAAAGTTTTTAGGTTCATTATTTTTTTAGTATTTTTAATTTGAGCACCCAAAAATGTCAGGTGGCGCAACCAAATATATGAAAATATATTTATATGTTCCTGTTATTTTTTCTGTGTGAAATTATTGGCAAGTATCTCTCAAGTGTCTGTAGTGACTCATACATTTTCATTTAGTGTGTTTCATTTCTTTTATTTGTGAATAAGATAAATAATTTTATGTTAAAATTACATTTCACATTATTACATTGGTTGTACCACCTGACATGGAAATTGTTCCAGTCACCAATGAAGTGAAAAAACCTTTTTTATCAGTATTTCAGAGAAATCTACAAACTTTTCCACTTGGTCACAAATGTCATTTGGGCTCCTCTGGCTGATGCAGTTTCCTGTTTTATTCTCTTCACTTTAAAATAAAAGTCTAATGTTACGGTTGCACCACCCTGACATTTGACAAGGTGAAAATTACGGCACAAAAGTTTTTTACATTTCTCAACAGCTTTAAAATTCTTTTCATTTGCAAAGAATGTTTTATTTAAAAAGGTTCAAGCATAAAATAATGCCACTGTATTTTTAATTTCCATTTATAATAACTGACATTCAATTTTTAGAGTTTAATTACTTTGGATGCTTGTCAGGACGGTTGCACCACCTGACATTTTGGGGGTTTGAGGAACCAAAACACAAAAAAACATGTTATATTTTAATAGTTTAAAGATGTGTTCAAATAACACAGGTTTCATAGAATAAAGAAATACATGTGATGAAATACTCAATTCATGATGGAAGGAAATATTGCACTCGGACACAAAAAAGGGACGTCACGTCATTGACCCGTATATATTTAAAAATAAATAAAAAGAGTTAGAGTGACCAAACGTCCTCTTTCACCCAGACATTCCCTCCTTTTTAGGTCGTAAAACTGTCCGTGTATTTATAATAAAGCGATGCTGCACTGGACTAGTGAAATTATTCTGATGCGCCAGCCTCAAGTTCAATATTATGAGATAATAAGTCGAAATTTTGAGATGAAAAGTCAAAGTTGTAAGATAAAAAGACAAATAATGAGATCAGAAGTTAAAATTTTAAATATGAAGTCATAATTTTGAGATAAACGGTCAGATACTATCATCAAAATAATGAGCAACAATAAAAGTTCTGAGGTGAAGTCAAAGTGATAAGAAAAAAGTTCAATATTTGGAGATTAAAAGTCAAAGTTATGAGATGAAAAGTTGAAATTTGTAAATTAAAAGCTATGATTTAGTTAACTAAGACATTAACATTTGCAGATACAGAGTCATACTTTTGAGATAAAACAGCAAAATTATGAGGAAATTAGTAACATTTTGAGATAATTTTGAGATTTATAGTAAAGTTTGAGATACTATAATCAAAAATGTGTGTAAAAAAGTGGAAATTTTTAGATAAAGTCTATATAGATAAAGGGACAATATATGGAGATAAAAAGTCACAATTTTGGGATTAATAGTCATAAGTCTAAGGTACTATTATCAAAATTATGAGACAAATATGAAAATTTGAGATAAAGTCAATGTCATAGGAAAAAAGGTTAAAATTAGAGAAAAGTCAAAGTTATGAGATGGACAGTTACAATTTTATAGATATAAAACTAAAAGCCAATTAAAAAGATAAGAATTGAATGTGAAGATGAAGAGTCATTATTTTTGAGATAAAAAGTCATAATTTTGGGTTCCTTTTGTGTTTTAAAATCTGGTTGCCTTAACTTTAATCAATCAGAATCTTATTAATGCAGGTAAACTCAGACTAGTCATTACTGTCATTTAAAAACTTCTCGGAAATATACTTTATGTTAAACAAGTGTTTGTACACTAACAATCTTGTCCTGTGTTTTTGTAGCACAACATTCCCCAGAACAGCTGGATGAATTCATCGCTACCATCAACTCACAGCTGCAGCCTTTGTTCATGCAGATCAGGAAGGGGACGTCTGAAGACACCGGTCAGCAGTTCTACGCCTTGGTCAGTTTCACTCATTTCTCCTGTTAATCAGTGTTTCTTAAACTGTGGAAGCTTGAAAGTAGGGCTGGGAGATTAATCACAAATTAGATTAAACTGCAGTATTGCCTGCTGCAGTATTCTTATTGCAGACAGTGACATATTTCTATAACCTGAAATGTGTCAGAATACCAAGTTGTTGTGTTTTTTGCAGTAAATGTTTTATCCTCTACACCAGTTACTCAATTCTGCTCAACCAAAGAGCAACAAAAGTTGGTGAAATGGGTTGAAATGTGGGGGAAACCTGGAAAATGGACAGAAAGTAGCAAAAAAAAGGTCCAAGAGCAGTTAAAAAAGGAGTAAAAACAGATTAAAATGGGCAAAAAGCAGTCACTAGTAGCAAAAATGTCTTGAGTAAATAAAAATGAACACACTTGAAGCCAGAAATTTCTTTTTGAAATATCCTTTTGAGGAATAAAGGCTTGAAATAATTCACTCTCTGTATAATGAGTCTGTATAATATTCAGGTTTCTGAGTAACCAAAACTTTTCATAGTATTCTAATTCTTTAGATGTGTCTGTCCTGCATATGCAAATAGAGTTTGTTCAGTGGATTTTTATTTCATTATTATTATTATTATTATTATTATTTGTTTTTTACAATAATTCTACTTTTCTCCTTCATATATGTTTTACTAATTCAAAACAAGAATAAACATTGATGTAGCAAGTTATTTCAAATTTGCTTTATGAATCAAACTGGCTTTTTTTTTTTTAAGTTTTTTATTTCTAATTTTATCTATCAAATAAGTGTGACGGTCGGTGGCACCTCAGTGAAAGTGAGAGGTTCATATAAAGTGAATAAAATGTTCACAAAAACAAGAGAAAAATAAAAGTGTTCTTTGGTGTGAGCTTCAGGATAATATTTTCCTGTAAACTAAAGAAATGTATGGGTGCAATTTTGAAAATTATGTATGTGAAGCGAAATTTTTATGAGCAGGATATGTCGTCGGGGAAGAGATGTCTGACCAGGAAGAAAAGTGTGCATGAGGAGAGTTACCACAACAAAAGCCTAGGACTAACTCGTGTTGCGAAAGCAGTTAAAAGTAAAAATAGACGCTGTCAGCAAAGAAATTACGCGGGGGTTTTGGATGCTAAACGTCCACGCTCCTTCAGCTGTTTGCCGGTTACCTGTAACAAGACTCGTGGAGGAGAAGGAAGGACGCTGTTTCCTGACATTAACTCTTCCCTGGATCCGGTGAGACCGATTCAATTTTCTATTTTTAGGCCTGATTTATCAAAGTTTCTTCTTGGTAGATCAATTTTTTTGACTGTTTTTTGCTTTTTGCTTCCCTGTGGATTAACAGACTTTTTTGTGCACAAAGACTCTTGCAGCAGGAGGATCACTCTTCCGCTGGCGAACTTTGATTTAATTTAAAAGGCTCTTTAAATTGGAATGTCGTTGCTGATAACTGCTTTTTATTAGGAAATGAGTTTCAGTGTATTTAGGAATTTTAAAGTAGCATTTTTGGAGCTATTTTGTGTTCATTCATTGTGATTTTTGTACCTTCGGGTTTAAGTGTCATTAAAGAGCCGTCGCTGCCTCATTCGTTTGCCTATTACAAGTAAATTGTACAGAATCAGAGAGTGAATTGGAATTTCCTTGTTTACCCTAAGCTTTCCTAAACTGTTGATTTTCCTGAAAGATTTTCCCCTTGTGTAGTTAGCACAGTCAGAGAAGTCTGAGTGTTAGTGATGTACTGCTTGTGTTTGTTAACAACACATAAGATGGGGAACCTAAAAAAAATAATCGCACAATAAATCGCAATTGCAGAATAGGGAAAAATAATTGTGATTAGTTTACTTTTGGAAATGGTTCACCCCTACAGGAAAGTTAAACCTACATCAACAACCATGTGTGTGAGAGCAAAATTAAGTCACGAGATAGTGTGTTTAATTTAAATTCACTTTACTTTGATGCAGGTAAACATGGCTGTGACCGACGTGACCAGGATGTCTTCAGATTATGCCGACAATGAGCTGGAGCTGTTTGTGAAAACGGTGAGTAAAGGGCAACACATTAAAATCAAAAAGAGCGTTCAGCTGTATGAATCAAACTGCGTTAATGTCCTGATTCAGATGGATCTGATCGTCAGCTCTGAAAACGGAAAGGCATCCTCCACTGACATCTTAAACAGCGCTGACAGCATGACCTGTAAAAAGCTGAAGAAGAGCGAGACGGAGCACCTGCTCACCAGACTCGTTCAGGACAAATGGCTGAATGAGGTAAAACGAAGCTGACCAATCAGAGCTTTACATGTCACATTTGGATTAAAACTTAAAGAGGGGTATTTGTTTTCCCTGATGCAGAAAAGGGGTGAATACACTCTGTCCACTCGATGTATCATAGAGATGGAGCCGTACATCCGCTCCATGTATCAGGACCAGGTCAAAGTCTGCCACATCTGCCACAACATCGCCATACAGGTGAATTTATTTCAAACACAAATGTTTTATAGTTTAATCATTGCATTGTGTGCTTCATGTTCAGGCATCTTTTTCTTCTCCAGAGCCAAATTTGTGAGAACCCTGTGTGTGGGATTAAGATACACAACCCATGTGTGGCCAGATACTTTCAAGGAAAACCAGAACCACGATGTCCTGCCTGTAATGACTTTTGGCCTCATGAAATCCCCGGTATATGATTGATTTTTTTTTTTTAACCCCTGAAAACTATCTTTAATCATAAGATCAATTACAGCCTGCAGATAACCAACCCTTTTCCACTCTCTCTGTTTTTGTTGCAGAAGTCAGACAGCTTCGCTCAAAGTCCAGAAGATGAGGACCTGAGCGCTCTGTTTATTTTTTTGTTATTTTATTTTATGTATTTGAACAAAAGTATGTCATGAATCAAACTGTTGATATGAAATTTTATAAAGTTACCGAAATAAAGTAGATTTTGTCACTGTGAATTTTTTTTTTTCCTTATTTCATTCAACAAGTTACATTTTTTTAAGTTTGGCTGGTCCTGCTACTTTACGTCAAGTGTGACTTATATCAAAATATAAGTTGTTTAATATGTTTCTAAATGTTTATTTATAACAACAGACATGAACCAAGGAGTAAATGTTACTGTCTACAGCCATGAGGGGGCGCTCTAGGCTTTGGATAACTATATACTGCTCGTTTACCACTATAAAATTAACTAAAAGATTAACTGTAAGACAAATAAGAAAGGCTGATTACAAACAAATGTGACTTATACGCCAGTGCTACATGTATGTTTTTTTCCTCTCTATGGTGCATTTTCTGACTTGTGTGACTTACAGTCTGGGAAATCCGGTACCTTTTTAAGAAATTCAACTCCACGTACTGAACGCATTTGATATAAAAATTAAAAGCACTATTGTCATCATTTGCAGATTATTCAAATTCACACAATCTCAAAATATTTTTGTTGCACTGCTCTTCATCCCTTTCAAACAAGCAAAAAGAAAAGACCACTTCATTGATGTATTCAACACAGTATATTTCATCTCGGATAAACTAAGTGCATTTTTTTTACTTAAAGTACTTTGATACTTTGTTCTGCTTCATGTATATTTAATTTGATATTTCAAACCAAACTTTCTGATCTCAACATTCCCAAAACATGTTGCTCAATGAATTTGTAATTCCACATTTTGAAGAATCCTCTGAAACACATCCATTATATTCATTAATTTTATCTCTTTTTTTGCAGTATTAAACTGAAAAGGGTAGAGAAAAGAAAACGATCCATCAACATACAGTCAAATCAAACAAAACAACTAGTTTTACATTCAGAGGAAACTCATCACTGACTGAACTTTTACATAAAACAATAGGAAGAAGAACATCTTTTGATTGTTCTTTTCATTAATTTATTTAGAATTCAATGTTCAGTGACTGTGACATGATGCATTTTTCCACAACAGATATATTACTGATGCTTAGCTTGTTAAACTAACCAGTGTCTCTGTTTGGGATGCTCTTATGAAAACTTTTTAAAGTGCATCAAATCTAAAGTTTCAGTCAAAACCTCTGAAAATGTAGAACTGAAAAAGGAGAGCACGGAAATAGCTGTGTTCAAAACACCTGTAACCAAAACAGAAATTGTGCTTGTGATGAGTTGCTATTAAAATGGTATTTTCAGATTTTCTTAGGACAGAATTTAAACTCACATATATCCATTGCATGTGAATTAAAGGCAGTATATGTGATGAAACACGTGTCAGAAATCTTAGAGTATATTCGTTAGAGAAGAGCACTGCTCCAGTATTTTCAATGTGATGATGGACTTTATAGCTTTTCTGAACCAGGGGTAGAACAAAGCATAAATAAGAGGGTTCAAACAGGAGTTAAAGTAAACCAACCAGGACACAAAGGCCCAGGATGAAGCACCGTTTGAAATGTCCTGTCCTGCGAGGGAGGGGTAGTAATAAGGACAGAAACTTAACAGAAACACCAGAATCACCACGCCCAGAGTCCTCGCTGCTTTTCTCTCTGACTTCTTAGCAGTGATCGTAACTCTACCGACCGCAGCCACTCTAACATGAGTCTGCATGGCACGAGCCTGAGACACAGCTGCAATAAAAACTCTCAAATACAGAATCACAATCACCAAACAGGGGCCGATGAAGGTGACCACGAGGTCCACGCTACCGGAAACATAGTTAATAACTACCACACACTCCCCAAAGCAGGAGTTGTGTTTATCAGGTTGTGTGAGATGCTCCTTCAGGATGAGG
>RPOG01006444.1:13481-23904 GCA_008086565.1 Thalassoma bifasciatum | reverse complement strand
ATTAAAACCAGTCAAGGTACATTTTAAACCCTGTTTTGACTGTACATTAAAGGTAAACACCCAGATTTCTAGCATTGAGGTCAGTCAAAGTGCATTTAAAACCAAGTTTAGATGAAATAAAATGAGTTAAAACCCAGATTTCTGGCATTCAGGCCAGTCAAAGTACATATATGAGCAGGTTGATTCTGTATTAAATAGGATAAAACCCCGAGTTCTAGCATTCAGGCCAGTCAAAGTACATTCATAAACTAGTTTAGACTGTATTAAATAAGTTAAAACCCAGATTTCTAGCATTAAAACCAGTCAAAGTGCATTTAAAACCAAGTTTTGACCGTATAAAATAGGTTAAAACCCAGATTTCTAGCATTGAGGCCAGTCAAAGTGCATTTAAAAACCAAGTTTAGATGAAATAAAATGAGTTCAAACCCAGAATATTAGCATTGAAACCAGTCAAAGTACATTTAAAACCCTGTTTAGACTGTATTAAATAGGATAAAACGCAGAGTTCCAGTATTGAGGTGAGTCAAAGTACATTTTAAACGCTGTTTAGACTGTATAAAACAAGTTAAAACCCAGTTTTCTAGATATGGTTCCAATCAAAGTACATTTATAACCTAGTTTAGAATGTATTAAATAGGTTTAAACCCAGATTTCTAGCTTTGAGGCCAGTCAAAGTGCATATAAAACCAAGTTTAGATGAAATAAAACAAGTTTAAACCCAGATTTCTAGCATTCAAACCAGTCAGAGTGCATTTAAACCAAGTTTTGACTGTTTAAAACAAGTAAAATCCTAGATTTCTAGCATCAAAACCAGTCAAAGTACATCCATAAGCAAGTTTAGACTATATAAAACAAGTTAAAACCTAGATTTCTAGCATTCAGGCCAGTCAAGGTGNAAACCCAGATTTCTAGCATTTAGGCCAGTCAAAGTGCATAAATTAGCAAATTTAGACTTAATTAAATAGGTTAAAACCCAGATTACTAGCATTAAAACCAGTCAAAGTAAATTCAATTCCTATTTTAGACTGTATAAAATAGGTAAAACCTAGATTCCTAGCATTCAGGCCAGTCAAAGTGCATTCAGATCCTGGTTTAGACTGCATAAAATAGGTTTAAACCCAGATTTCCAGCATTGAGGCCAATCAAAATACATTAATTAGCAAGTAAATACCGTATAAAATAAGTTAAAACCCAGATTTCTAGCATTGAGGCCAGTCAAAGTACATTTATAACCGAGTTTGTACTGTATTCAAGGAGTTAAACCAAAATTTCTAGGTATCAGGCCTGTCGGTGTACATTAACAAACAAGTGTATACTGTATAAAATAGGTAAAACCTAGATTTCTAGCATTGAGGCCAGTAAAAGTGCATTTAAAACCAGTTTTAGACTGTATTCAAGGAGTTAAGCCAAATTTTCCAGCATTCAGGCCAGTCAAAGTACATTAATAAGTAAATTTAAACTGTATAAAAATAGGTTAAAACCCAGATTTCTAGCATTCAGGCCAGTCAAAGTGCATTCAGTTCCTGGTTTAGACTGCATAAAATAGGTTTAAACCAAGATTTCCAGCATTGAGGCCAGTCAAAATACATTAATAAGCAAGTAAGTACCGTATAAAATAAGTTTAAACCCAGATTTCTAGCATTTAGGCCAGTCAAAGTGCATAAATTAGCAAATTTAGACTTAATTAAATAGGTTAAAACACAGATTACTAGCATTAAAACCAGTCAAAGTAAATTCAATTCCTATTTTAGACTGTATAAAATAGGTAAAACCTAGATTCCTAGCATTCAGGCCAGTCAAAGTGCATTCAGATCCTGGTTTAGACTGCATAAAATAGGTTTAAACCCAGATTTCCAGCATTGAGGCCAATCAAAATACATTAATTAGCAAGTAAATACCGTATAAAATAAGTTAAAACCCAGATTTCTAGCATTGAGGCCAGTCAAAGTACATTTATAACCGAGTTTGTACTGTATTCAAGGAGTTAAACCAAAATTTCTAGGTATCAGGCCTGTCGGTGTACATTAACAAACAAGTGTATACTGTATAAAATAGGTAAAACCTAGATTTCTAGCATTGAGGCCAGTAAAAGTGCATTTAAAACCAGTTTTAGACTGTATTCAAGGAGTTAAGCCAAATTTTCCAGCATTCAGGCCAGTCAAAGTACATTAATAAGTAAATTTAAACTGTATAAAAATAGGTTAAAACCCAGATTTCTAGCATTCAGGCCAGTCAAAGTGCATTCAGTTCCTGGTTTAGACTGCATAAAATAGGTTTAAACCAAGATTTCCAGCATTGAGGCCAGTCAAAATACATTAATAAGCAAGTAAGTACCGTATAAAATAAGTTTAAACCCAGATTTCTAGCATTTAGGCCAGTCAAAGTGCATAAATTAGCAAATTTAGACTTAATTAAATAGGTTAAAACACAGATTACTAGCATTGAAACCAGTCAAAGTAAATTCAATTCCTATTTTAGACTGTATAAAATAGTAAAACCTAGATTCCTAGCATTCAGGCCAGTCAAAGTGCATTCAGAAGGACCAAATCTGACGTATTTTATCCAAATTTGGGTCTAAAGGTCGTAACTCCGGTTAGTTTTATGTAATTAATCGTTCATTTATGGCATATTTTATTCAATTTTGGGTCTAAAGATCGTAACTCCGGTCAGTTTCATGTAAATATTGGCTCTTTGTACTGTATTCAAGGAGTTAAACCAAAATTTCTAGGTATCAGGCCTGTCGGTGTACATTAACAAACAAGTGTATACTGTATAAAATAGGTAAAATCACAGATTTCCAGCATTGAGGCCAGGAAAAGTGCATTTAAAACCAGTTTTAGACTGTATTCAAGGAGTTTAGCCAAATTTTCCAGCATTCAGGCCAGTCAAAGAACATTAATAAGTGAATTTATACTGTATAAAATATGTTAAAACCCAGATTTCTAGCATTCAGGCCGGTCAAAGTGCATATATTAGCAAATTGAGACTTAATTAAATAGGTTAAAACCCAGATTTCTAGCATTAAAACCAGTCAAAGTACATTCAATTCCTATTTTAGACTGTATAACATAGGTAAAACCTAGATTTCTAGCATTCAGGCCAGTCAAAGTGCATCTAGATCCTGGTTTAGACTGCATAAAATAGGTTTAAACCCAGATTTCCAGCATTGAGGCCAGTCAAAATACATTAATAAGCAAGTTAATACCGTATAAAATAAGTTAAAACCCAGATTTCTAGCATTGAGGCCAGTCGAAGTACATTTGTAACCGAGTTTGTACTGTATTCAAGGAGTTAAACCAAAATTTCTAGGGTTCAGGCCTGTCTGTGTACATGAACAAACAAGTGTATACTGTATAAAATAGGTTTTTAGTGTCTAAAGGTCGTAACTCCGGTCATTTTCACGTAAATTTTGGTTCAAATCTGACATAAGTTCCTCATTTCGGTTTAAAGATCGTAAGTCCGGTCAGTTTCATGTAATTATTCATTTAAATATGACATATTTTATCCAATTTTGGGTCTAAAGATCGTAATTTTGGTCAGTTTCACGTATATAATCGTTTAAATCTGAATTAATTTATCCAATTTTGGGTCTATTCTAGCATTAAAACCAGTCAATGTACATTCAATTCCTATTTTAGACTGCATAAAATAGGTAAAACCCAGATTTCTAGCATTCAGGCCAGTCAAATTGCATTCAGTTCCTGGTTTACACCGCATAAAATAGGTTTAAACCCAGATTTCCAGCATTGAGGCCAGTCAAAGTACATTTATAACCGAGTTTGTACTGTATTCAAGGAGTTAAACCAAAATTAATAGGGTTCAGGCCTGTCGGTGTACATTAACAAACAAGTGTATACTGTATAAAATAGGTTAAATCACAGATTTCCAGCATTGAGGCCAGTAAAAGTGCATTTAAAACCAAGTTTAGACTGTATTCAAAGAGTTTAGCCAAATTTCTTTGCATTCAGGCCAGTCAAAGTACATTAATAAGTAAATTTGTACTGTATAAAATATGTTAAAACCCAGATTTCCAGCATTGTGGCCAGTCAAAGTACATTTTTTCGCAAGTTTCATGTATTAAATAAGCTAAAACCCAGATTTCTAGCATTGAGGCCAGTCAAAGTACATTTATAACCAAGTTTAGATGAAATAAAACCAGTTAAAACCCAGATTTCTAGCATTAAGGCCCGTCAAAATACATTTATAAGCAGGTCAATACCATATAAAATAAGTTAAAACCCGGATTTCTAGCATCAAGGGCAGTCAAAGTGCATTCAGGTCCTAATTTAGACGGTATAAATTAGGTTTAAACCCAGATTTCCAGCATTGAGGCCAGTCAAAATACATTTATAAGCAAGTAAATACCGAATTAAATAGGTAAAATCCCAGATTTCTAGCATTGAGGCCAGTCAAAGTACATTTATAAGCAAATTTATACTGGATAAAATAAGTTTAAACCCAGATTTCTAGCATTGAGGCCAGTAAAAGTACATTTATAAGCAAATGAAGACTTTATAAAATAAGTTAAAACCCAGATTTCTAGCATTGAGGCCAGTCGAAGTGCATTTAAAAGCAAGTTTCGATTAAATTAAATAAACTAAAACCAAGATTTCTAACATCCAGGCCAGTCAAGGTACATTCATAACCAAGTTTAGACTGTATAAAATAAGTTAAAACCAAGATTTCTAGCATTTAGGCCAGTCAAAGTGCATTTATAAGCAAGTGTATACTGTATAAAATAGGTTAAAACCCAGATTTCTAGTATTGAGGCCTGTCAAAGAACATTGAAAACCAAGTTAAGACAGTATAAAATAGGTTTAAACCCAGATTTCTAGCATATAGGCCAGTCAAAGAACATTCAGATCCTATTTTAGACTGTATAAAATGGGTTATATCCCATTGCGCAATGACGACAGTAAAAGTGCATACAATATCAAGTTTAGACTGTATAAAACAAGTTAAATCCCAGATTTTTAGCATTAAAACAAGTCGAAGTACATTTAAAACCGAGTTTCGACTGTATAAAGTTGCTTAAAACCCAGAATTCTAGCATTGACGCCAGCCCACATACATATATAATTAATTTTGGACTGTATAAAATAGTTTAATCCCAGATTTCTGGCATTAAAACCAGTCAAAGTACATTCAGTACCTAGTTTAGACTGTATAAAATAAGTCAAAACCCAGATTTCCAGCATTGAGGCCAGTCACAGTGCATTTAAAACCAAGTTTAGACTGTATAAAATAAGTTAAAACCCAGATTTTTAGCATTGAGGCCAGTCAGAGTACATAAATAAGCAAGTTTAGACTGCATGAAATAGTTTTAAACCCAGATTTCTCGCAGTGAGGCCAGTCAAAGTACACTCAGTACCTAGTTTAGACTGTATAAAATAAGTAAAAACACAGATTTCTAGCATTGAGGCCAGTCAAAGTGCATTTATAATCAAGTTTAGATGAAATAAAACAAGATNTGGATAAAATAAGTTAAAACCCAGATTTCAAGCATATAGGCCAGTCAAAGTACATCCAGAAACTAGTTTAGACTGTATAAAATAAGTTAAACCCAAATTTCTAGCATTGAGGCTAATCAAAGTGCATTTAAAACCACGTTTAGACTGCACAAAATAGGTGAAAACCCAGATGTCTAGCATTAAAACCAGTCAAAGTACATTTATAAGCAAGTTTTGTGTATTAAATAAGCCAAAAACCAAGAAATACTAGCATTCAGGCCAGTCAAAGTGGATTTAAAACCAAATTTAGGGGGCGCAGATGGCCTAGTGCAGGGCTATTCAATTAGTATTAACTGAGGGCCGGACACCAAATACAGATACCAAATCAGGGGCCTGAGATATATTGCTTCAGATATGGGTAGCTATTTATTTAAGCAGCTGTATGAAGACAATTTGTAACAACATATTGGAAAGTGCTTACTATATTTTTAGTGCACAACAGATTGCATTGCATCAGGACACAACATAAACAAGCCATGTCTACATTCAAATGGTCATATAACAGGAGCAAGTAGACTCAATCTTACCAACAAAGACATTTTTATAACAATAACACCACAAAGCATCATGACAAATTTTGCATCATCAGACACCTTGATAAACAGTCCATGTGAACCACACCACTAATGGCTGGCTAGGTTATGTGCATAATATAACTTTAAGTGAACATCAGGTCACCTGAGTAACAGTGAGAATGTTGCAAACAACGTGCAAATGTAATTCTAAAAACAATACTGCTGCTGCTTAGAACAGTCTGCTCAGCCAACACTTGCTAACTATGGATATAAATCAGTGACAGTGCAGCATTTTGTTTTGTTTGGGTTTTTTTTTCAAGAAAGTCATTCTGTATTTAGAATGCACCATTTATCAAAAATCTGTCTACACCAGTGTCCACATAAAGTGCATATTACTGAATTAGAGATATAAAAGATCCAGAAGTAATATTCATACTGGTAGAAACAACCTGCAAATATCAGAAACTATAACTTACTGCTGTTGTTTATCATGTAGCCTACATTTAATGTGAGAAATGACACTTTTTTGATTTAGCAAGAGCACTGAAGTCAGGAGTGTAGGTTGTCAGAGCAATGCGCAGGCAGTGGTGCAGATGCTGCGCAGTGAGTGATGCACGGTTAGTAGTCTTAATGGCATTCATGTGTGAAAATGAGGATTCACATGTGTATGTTGAGCCAAACATTGTGAGGATGAAAAGTGCCAGACTTCGTGAATGAGGGAATTTTTCCTTGCTCACTGCATGAGTCCAGAACTTTTGAAAACCTATCTGCTGGAATGACTGTCGCAGGTCATCGGATGACTGAATGTCAATAAGTTCAAGTTGCAAAGCTGCCTCATCCAGTGAGGTGACCAGTCCCTTTGCTTTAAATGCAAACTCTCCCTCAACATCAACACAGAAAGGGTCCTTCACAAATGTCATTACTTCAGTGGGAATACTGAAATGTTCAAATCTTGAGGCAAAGTTTATCTGCAAAGCATCTATGAATCTGATCATTGCCTCTGTGATAGGTAACCCTGATTTACACAGTGAGGGGAAATGAAGCATTTTGCCTGGACACAGATCAGCAGAAAACAGAGAGAGCTTTCTCTGAAAAGCATGGAGTCTCTCCGCAAGCTGAATAGCTGTTTTATCCCTGCCTTGCAGCTCTGTGTTAAGGTGGTTCATGTGATGGAAAATGTCACTCAAAAAGCAAACAGTAGCACAGAATTCTTTGTTCTCCATAAGACACAGAAAAGTTTTGGCCCTGTTCTGCTTTGAATTACGGAGAAACACCAGTATCTCATCTCTGAGTTCACAAAAGCGTTTCAATGCGTTCCCTTTGCTGAGCCATCTAATGTCATTATGTGTAAGCAAGTCATTATATTGTGCCGACATGTCCGTCAATAACTGTCTGAAAAGGCGGTGCTGCAAGCTGGNCTATTTTAGACTGCATAAAATAGGTAAAACCCAGATTTCTAGCATTCAGGCCAGTCAAAGTGCATTCAGTTCCTGGTTTAGACTGCATAAAATAGGTTTAAACCCAGATTTCTAGCATTGATGCCAGTCAAAGTACATTTTATACCTAGTTTAGACTGTATAAAATAGGTGAAACCCAGATTTCTAGCAGAGAGGCCAGTCAAAGTGCATTTCTAACCAAGTTTTGACTGTTTAAAACAAGTTAAATCCCATATTTTGAGCATTAAAACCAGTCAAAGTACATTTAAAACCGAGTTTCAACTGTATAAAGTCACTTTAAAACCCAGATTTCTAGCAGTGAGGCCAGCCCACATACATATATAATCAAGTTTAGACTGTATAAAATAAGTTAAATCACAGATTTCTAGCATTAAAACCAGTCAAAGTACATTTTATACCTAGTTTAGACTGTATTAAAAAGGCTAAAACCCAGATTTCTAGCAGAGAGGCCAGTCAAAGTGCATTTCTAATCAAGTTTAGACTGTATAAAAGAGGTTTAAACCCAGATTTCTAGCATTGATGCCAGTCAAAGTACATTTTATACCTAGTTTAGACTGTATAAAATAGGTGAAACCCAGATTTCTAGCAGAGAGGCCAGTCAAAGTGCATTTCTAACCAAGTTTTGACTGTTTAAAACAAGTTAAATCCCATATTTTGAGCATTAAAACCAGTCAAAGTACATTTAAAACCGAGTTTCAACTGTATAAAGTCACTTTAAAACCCAGATTTCTAGCAGTGAGGCCAGCCCACATACATATATAATCAAGTGTAGACTATAAAATAAGTTAAATCACAGATTTCTAGCATTAAAACCAGTCAAAGTACATTTTATACCTAGTTTAGACTGTATTAAAAAGGCTAAAACCCAGATTTGATCGTCTCTCCGGTCAGTTTCACGTAAAGATTAGTTCAAATCTGACATATTTTCTCCAAATTTGGGTCTAAAGATCGTAACTACGGTCAGTTTCTACATTTTATACCTAGTTTAGACTGTATTAAATAGGTGAAACGCAGATTTCTAGCAGAGAGGCCAGTCAAAGTGCATTTATCAGCAGGTAAAGACTGGATAAAATGAGTTAAATCCCAGATTTCTCGCATTGAAGACAGTAAAAGTGCATACAATATCAAGTTTAGACTGTATAAAACAAGTTAAATCCCAGATTTCTAGCATGAAGGCCAGTCAAAGTACATTCAGTTCCTAGATTAGACTGTTTTAAATAAATTAAAACCCAGACTTCTAGCATTGAGGCCAATCAAAGGATATTTATTGGCAAATTAAGACTGGATTAAATATGAAAATTCCTAGATTTGTAGCATTAAAGCCATTCAAAGTTCATTCATAATGAAGTTTAGACTGTATAAAATAAGTTTAAACACAGATTTCTAGCATTGAGGCCAGTCAAAGTACAGTCAGTTCCTAATTCAGACTGTTTTAAATAAGTCAAAACCCAGACTTCTAGCATTGAGGCCAATCAAAGGATATTTATTGGCAAATTAAGACTGGATTAAATATGAAAATTCCCAGATTTGTAGCATTAAAGCCATTCAAAGTTCATTCATAATGAAGTTTAGACTGTATAAAATAAGTTTAAACACAGATTTCTAGCATTGATGCCTGTCAAAGTACATTCATCAGCAAGTTTAGACTTAATTAAATTAGTTAAAACCCAGATTTCCAGCATTGAGGCCAGTCAAGGTGCATTTCATACCTAGTTAAGACTGAATGAAATATGTTTAAACCCAGATTTCTAGCATTTAGGCCAGTCAAAGTACATTCAGATCCTAGTTTAGACTGTATTTAATCCCTTTAAACCTAGAATTCTAGCATTCAGGCCAGTCAAAGTGCATTCATCACCAAGTTTAGACTATATAAAATAGGTTTAAACCCAGATTTCTATTGTTGAGACAAGTCAAAGCACATTCAATACCTAGTTCAGACAGTATAAAATAAGTTAAAACCCAGACTTTTAGCATTAAAACCAGTCGAAGTACATTTAAAACCGAGTTTCAACTGTAAAAAGTGACTTTCAACCCAGATTTCTAGTAGTGAGGCCAGCCCACATACATATATAATCAAGTTTAGACTGTATAAAATAAGTTAAATCACAGATTTCTAGCATTTAGGCCAGTCAAAGTACATTCAGATCCTAGTTTAGACTGTATTTGATCCCTTTAAACCTAGAATTCTAGCATTGAGGCCAGTCAAAGTGCATTCATCACCAAGTTTAGACTATATAAAATAGGTTTAAACCCAGATTTCTATTGTTGAGACAAGTCAAAGCACATTCAATACCTAGTTCAGACAGTATAAAATAAGTTAAAACCCAGACTTTTAGCATTAAAACCAGTCGAAGTACATTTAAAACCGAGTTTCAACTGTAAAAAGTGACTTTCAACCCAGATTTCTAGTAGTGAGGCCAGCCCACATACATATATAATCAAGTTTAGACTGTATAAAATAAGTTAAATCACAGATTTCTAGCATTAAAACCAGTCAATGTACATTCAATTCCTATTTTAGACTGCATAAAATAGGTAAAACCCAGATTTCTAGCAGAGAGGCCAGTCAAAGTGCATTTCTAATCAGTTCCTGGTTTAGACTGCATAAAATAGGTTTAAACCCAGATTTCTAGCATTGATGCCAGTCAAAGTACATTTTATACCTAGTTTAGACTGTATAAAATAGGTGAAACCCAGATTTCTAGCAGAGAGGCCAGTCAAAGTGCATTTCTAACCAAGTTTTGACTGTTTAAAACAAGTTAAATCCCATATTTTGAGCATTAAAACCAGTCAAAGTACATTTAAAACCGAGTTTCAACTGTATAAAGTCACTTTAAAACCCAGATTTCTAGCAGTGAGGCCAGCCCACATACATATATAATCAAGTTTAGACTGTATAAAATAAGTTAAATCACAGATTTCTAGCATTAAAACCAGTCAA
>RPOG01006443.1:0-23912 GCA_008086565.1 Thalassoma bifasciatum | reverse complement strand
AAAGGGACTGTGAGGACTTTTTAAGTGATCTTGAAAAAGTCTCATATCTAGATATGTGCCTGATTAAAATTCACATAAAGATAAGATTATCAGCACTAAAGTAGGCTATTTCTTTGCTATTTCACAGTTTCCCAATCAAGTCAGACAGGACTAGATCGATTCACAGCAGGTTGAAGTCTCTATGACAACACTGCGTCTGGGGCTGATATGTTTAGCAGTGAGGGGAGACATCTGTGTTTTCCTCTGCTGAAAAAGATTTCTTGGAAAAGAGCAGAAGAAAGCTAAACAGGAGAGGGATAGAGTTTGGGCTAAAACACAGTTTAAGCTGTTTCAGATCATGTTGGTTCCCATTACCTGTGAGTAGTGCTAAGTGTAGACAGCTACTAAACTACGCCACAAACTTAAATAGTTTTCTCTTTGTATTCTAAACGTTGCTGAACGTAATTGTTGACTAACGTGTTATTTTATTGTTTTGTATCCAGTAAAAAGTTGTCTCGAACAAAGAAACGTAGAGTTAAAAAGAAAATCTACTCTTCGTCCATTTCTCAAAACAAATGCATGCCTTGTAAAGAGTGATGTCATCTCGACTGTGTGTGCACAACTGGTCATGGGAAGTGGGGTTTTTGTACCAGGAAAACACCACCAATGGTGTCCCTGCAATAACAGAGAGTCCTCACAGTCCTTCTGAAGAGACAGCAGCTAAAACCAAGAGTTATAGACAGAGGCTGAAACAAGGGTTTTCTAAAACACAGGTGAGAGGAAAAATGGCCATTTTAGAGCTGGAAATAATTTAGAGAATATACAAAGAACCAGAGGAGCAGGATAAAGCCTAAAAAAGGCAAAAAGGCAAAAAAAAAAAAAAAAGAAAGAAAGAAAAACCATAAGTCAGTGATATTCATAAGTCTCATTATGTGTGGTAAATACATGACTTCAACATTCATAATTAATGTGAGGCAGTGTTGAATCAAAGGCCCGATGCAGGAGAATATATTGAAGGCAAAAACTGCTAAAACTTCAAAAACGCCATCGTTGTGTATTTGCATTTTATACCAACTTTTTCACTTTTTTTGTTTTCACATTATTTGGTGTGGGGTTGTATGAGTTATACATGTCATCAGATAAGGTTTTTTGGAAGCACTGTATGGTAAATGAATGAGTCATTTGATTTTAATCAGCGGCAGAAGTCATCACAATCATCAACACAAAAAAAAAATCAAACAGGCTGAAAGAAAAGAGTTTCAGCTGTAACAGCTTATAGATCCTTGATTTCATTTTCTAGAATCAGACAAAAAAGTGGATTTTGGAAAGAAATTTTAGAAATGTGGGAAAATAATGTGTCAAACCAGGGGAAATTGCCCCTCCTTCCTATGACGGAGAGAAGCAGCTCACACTCAGACAGGGGGTGGTGGTAGAGGGGGTGTTTGACAACCAATGGACACATGGAGCTGAACACGCCTGCGGCCCATTGAGCAGTCAGGGGGAGAGTTGACCTGAGGAGCTGATCTGCAGCTTGGAGCCCAGTTTGTCAGCTGATGCTCAGGTAGAGGAGACACCAGGCTCTGAACAATCAGCAGCAGCTGAACCAGGTCAACTGAAGATACCAGAGGCTCCACACTCTCTTTCTGCTCTGTTCAGTTCAAACAAGCTTCCCTTCAATGAAGATTTTATTTTGGATACTCTGAAGAGGAGAAAACCTTGTTAGAAATGACTTCAGTTGGCACACTGCCTCAAGCCTATTCTATTGTTTCACTGTGAGCTTAGTAAGAAATGACCCTCCCAAACACACAGCAACTGATGGTGACAGCATCGATTTCATGTTTACACTCCTTCAGTCATTCCACTTTCACCTGTGTCAGACCCAGAGACAGACTGTTTCCACACAGTGAGAGTTGAGGCTGGGTGATTATATGATACATTTAAGATTGCTTATGGTCATCAGCTGTGAGCACATGTAATCAATCAAACATGGCAAAAATGTGTGTAACAACTAACAGAGTCCACCTTTCCTGCTCCACGTCCGTTTGTCACTTGCCAGAGAAGTAAACGCAATTTCTGTTTATTAATGATAGTGTTTACATTTTAAGGTGTCTCCATTATTCCCAAGGGGAGCAATATATTTGATTTGGGTCTTGCATCCCTGCAAAGATACTCAGGACTGTAAACTAGTTTCACTGTGTTATTTATGTTTCTACAGGGGGGATACTGAGGTGCTCTTCTTCTTCTTCTATTTTTCTATCTTCACCTTTTTTCATTTGATTTGTTGTTTAATGAATAAAAATATGGAAATAAAATAAATGTTGAACTAATCTCTAGTTTTGTTTTGTGTTTTTCAGTTTTCAGTGCAAATGCTTAGAACTGGCAGTTTAAAAATAATAAAAAAAAATCGTGATAATTATCTAGATCTGTTGATATATGAAAAAATGTATCATGATCACTTTTCTTGCTGTATTGTCCAGCCCTGGTGACAGGAACAGCACTAGTGGATGAGAAGCTGTGAGCAGAGACTCAATCCATGTCATTTGTCCCCATCATCGAAGGGCAAAATTAAAACTCTTTCTGATTAATTTATGACTTCAAAAATTCATGATTACGTCCTTGAAGTGAAAACTGCAGGAAAGATAATGTACAGGTAAAATACTCCAGTATCACTTCTCTCCTTCACATGGAAGTTAACCCTGCAGCTGTAGAGCTGTAGCAGCCAGACCACATCCCACCAAAACCCTCTATCCAAACCCGGTCTGAGACAGCAGAGCAGAACCTCAGTGAAGTATTTTTAGCCTGTGACATCAGATGGAGGTTAGAGGATTGTCCTGAACATCCACTGCTGCAGAGCTGATCAGATGTCGGTACGACGCTCAGACTCAGAGCTCAGGAGCAGCAGAGTAACCTTCAGTCTCTCAGTCGACATGTGCAGCCTGTAAACAACACTTAACTCAGCGCTACGCTATGTTATGCTACGTCTCCATCCTCCCTCCTACTAACCTGCTCATCCTGAAGCGGAGAATCCTCCTCTTCCTCCTCCTGCCTCCATCACATCATCACATCTGAAGTAGCCCCTCAGCTGCTGCTGCGTCTGCACAGCATCCTGGATCTGTTATCTGATCTGCATCCTCTCCCACACGGGCTGAGTGTGGGGGGGGCAGGGAGGGAGAGGTAGGGGAACAGGAGGAGGGAGGGAGGCGTAGAGGGGGATGATGCTCTTTTGTTTAACAGCCACGCTGAGCTTCCTGCCTCGCTCTCCTCACACCGTCTCCGCTGTAATCTGCTGTAATCTGCTGTAATCTGACACCGCCTGAACCAGAAGCTGAAGTAGGTCGATTGTCTAGATTAGATGTTTGGTTGTGTCCAGCTGCAGAGCCACGACATGAGCAGGAGGCGCAGAGACACTGAAGGAGCTCCAACAAATACATCAAACACATCTGGGAAACGTGAGCTCCATCAGTGAATCTCAGAAACTTAATCCTCGACTAGTCCATCACACATGGTTAACAGTCCACAACTATAGCTGTCACAAAGCAATATTTATGTACAGTTCTATGTAAATCATTCCCCTCAAACTTTAACAGCCTCAAAAACCAGCAGACAAACAAGAGGAGCAGATGAAAAAGACTCTGACGTGGCTCTGGACATTTCTCCAGAGTCACTGAGGCTGAGTCACAGTCACCACAGACCATAATAAACACTACACCCTATGGCACAGGCCAGTGGGGGAGACTCAGCCGTGACTGACGTCATACTTCTGACTTCAGCTTTACTCAAACTTCAGCCTCAGCTTCAGCTTTTCATTCTGGACAGCAGCAAAACTCAAAGTCAAAGTGACAAGAAGAAGTCCAGACACTAGAGCTCACATTTGGTCGGTATTCTTTGTGTCGTGTTTGCTAAATGTTTTTAAAGTCTGAGGGTTGAGTTTGTCCTGAGGTCACTCTTTACAATCATTTTAAAGATTTTTTTGTGTTTAATAGTGCAGGTGGAGCAGGAAATAGGATGTTAAAATATCAATAAAACACATGAAATATTTACAAGGTCATGCTTTTGTCATGATGCTCTGTATACCATGGAAAAGAGCCATCATACGCAGATTCAGGTCATTTTCCTTATGTACAGGAACATTCACTACGTTTACATGCTCACCATATCCCTGTATTAATCAGATTAATGACGATATTCTGGTTGTGTAGGAGTCATGTAAACACTTTATTCCAATTGTCTTAACCCGATTGAGCTCATTTATTGATTACTAAAACTCTGAATAAGACACCTGTCATATGCCTGTATCAACCTGAATATTGGGTCATGTAAACACATCAGTCAGAATATGCTCCAGAGTAAAATACAGAAAGGACTTTTTCCCTTCTGCTCAGGTTCACAATGGTGAGGAGGCAAAAGTCTCTACGCCTTTGGGGCGAGGGGGAATCAGGACTGACTGTGCATAGAAATCATGAAAGATTTAAATATTATGGAAGGCATAGATAAGTGGAGGCACCACAGTAGTGATTTTTTTTTCAAATGTGTGTGACCAGCTTAACGAAGCAGGTTTTCTCCACGGCTGATGAGGTGAATAAGAAGGAGAGTTCTAGCCAGGTTTTGCTGACTGGATCGACAGACTGGATACAAATATTACACAGTATAACGCATCAGCAGTAATTTCACACGAATGCCCCTAGATGACGTCTTGTTATGACGCGAACACTACTACTGCTGCAGTTTATTCAGAATGTGCTGATTAACACGTTCAATCATGGAAGTAAGAGCATTTCCACACATATGCAAAGGAAACTCAATGGATTTGGATTAAACAGCTGTGTAGCTTTAAGAAAACCACTCATCAGTGAGGCTAACTGGAAAATAAAGCTTCAGTTTGTTAGGGAGCATAAAGGTTGGACTCTGGAGGAATGGAAGAAGGTCATGTGGTCTGATGAGTTCAGATTTACCCTGTTCCAGAGTGATGGGCGCATCAGGGTAAGAAGAGAGGCAGGTGAAGTGATGCTCCCATCATGCCTAGTGCCTACTGTACAAGCCTGTGGGGGCAGTGCTATAATCTGTGGTTGCTGCAGTTGCTCTGGTTCAGCAACATTATGTTTCCAAAGAATGAGGTCAGCTGACTACCTGAAGATACTGAATGACCAGGTTATTTCATCAATGGATTTTTTCTTCTCTAATGACACGGGCATATTCTGAGATGACAATGCCAGGATTCATTGGGTTCAAACAGTGAAAGAGTGGTTCAGGGAGCATGAGACATCTTTTTCACACATGGATTGGCCCCCACAGAGTCCAGACCTTAACCCCATTGAGAATCTTTGGGATGTTCTGGAGAAGACTTTGTGCAGTGGTCAGACTCTACCATCATCAATACAAGATCTTGGTGAAAAATTAATGACACACTGGATGGGAATAAATCTTGACATTGCAGAAGCTTATCAGAACAATACCACAGCAATGTATTTGAAGCACATGTGCAGATATTTTTTTCTTTTTCAAATTTAGTTTTTATCTGCTGATTTTAATTTCCTCTTAAGCGATTCCTTCCAGCAACTGTTCAGACATTTTCCACACGAATACCAAAACAAACCATAAATTAAACTTCTAAAAGCTTTGAGTTGTAAAGCCTCAAACTTATGGACATGTTATAATTCATCATACTTCACACTTCTATAGATGCACAGTCCATCAGTAAATTCTAACACTTTTCTGTGTGAAGAAAACATTTGTATGTATGAAACCACACCATGTTATAACCACAGCATTCTGAAGAGAAAGAATGGTAAAGAGCTTTGCATGAGAGTGTTATTAAGAGTGGTATATGAGTATGATCTGAAACAAAGACCCCCCCCCCCCTCCCCCTCCCCCCCAGAGGATTGAGCTCAGTCTGCTTCACACAAACAGCAGCAGATGAGCCTGTGGCTCTCAAACTGTTGGGGTTTCACTTCTCTTTATGTTAAATTCAAGCCATGCTGAAGTGAACCTACACATGAATGAATTTTTAGTTTGAACCTCTAAAGAAGATCCTGGTTTACATGTTGTAGTTAAAACTCTCACCAATACTGACTCCTCCTCCTCCTGCTGCTTTACCAAGTACTACCTCTTCCTTCACACACAGACACACACACATGCAAAATAACCTGAAATCTATTTAAGTGTTTCAGTCTTTTTTTAAAAGAATTTTTTTTTCCACTTGATGAGCCACATTTACCTGGCAAGTCCAGAAAAAAGGTCTCATTTCATATCATCAATAGAGAAAAATGACTCCCCACTGTCAACTTCAGCTTATTGCACTAAGTCATATTTTTTAATTCAAGAGACTTAAATAGCAAAGATTTCTTTTCTCATTAGAAGACTCATTAAAGCTATTCAGGCATCATTTGTGTCTTAAGACACTTTTCTGGACTTGGGGTGTCCAATACAACCTTTAACTCACAATATGATACTGATATCACAGCTTTGAGTATTGGCTGATCCTGGTATTAGTCCCATACATGGACACTGCATTGTCAGTGGACATAATGACAGTCAGTTCCAACTGAAGGGTTTAACAGATGCCCCGCCCCCTGGTGTCTGGCTGAAGTCTAGGTCATAAACCCCGCCTCCCCATGCTTTCTGAATGCAAGTCGGGAAAACTTAAAATTTTATTACACCTCGTAGAAATGCTTCTTACATCCTTACCCTGCGATGGTATGAAGATCTTATTTGGCTGCATGTGAACAAGTCCTTTTTTTCTGAGTTGGTTTTTCATTAGTTATTAGATATTAAAAACGGAGCTATAAGTTTCTTTTTCCAATGTGTGACAGCTGCTGTTAGAGAGTACTTTTTATTGGGAATATAAGAAACTTCAGGAAGGAGAGCCAAAAAGAGACTATACCTTCCAAAGACAAAGAAATACATATTTAAATTTCATTTTTTCGTACAGGTTTGAAAGGGTTAAACTTATTATTTATCAGAGAGTCTGATCCTAATTAAGCATGAATGTGTTTTCCTTCTGTGTAAGACTCCCTTTTTTTGCAGTGCACAAATCCACTTAACCAAACGGTATTTCAGTGAGCGTCTGACACAGATCCAAAAAACCACCAGGTCCTGTTCATTCAAGCAGGTTTCAGGTGTTAATGTGGGGAGAAGTGCTTTCAGTGAGGTGGGTTCAAAGAGAATACTCACCTTTTTGTCCCTCCATGTTGCCGTTAGTGTCTACAGAGTTGTGGAGAAGGCCGACAAACCAGGTGGACATTCCTCCTGGACTCAGCGGTTGAAGACCAACAGAGCAGAGCTCCAGCACAGAGAGGAGACCTGGACCCCCCCGTCACCCTGCACAGAGAGCGAGCAGCTGTCAGCTCCCAGCACATTCAGACTTTCTAACATAGAAACTTTCTAAAGATTCAGCTGTGCAAATCAATTCAAAGGATACACAGGCTCTCCATATAAATCAAAATATTGTAAAAACGTAATTAATGACAGAAGTTTTGTCCAAGAAATGAAGCTTTGATATTATATAGATTCAGTTCACACAGAGTGAAATATTTCAACATTAATTTCTTTTAGACGTGACACAGTGGCTTACAGTTAATGAAAAACCAAGTTCAGTATCTGGTTGAATTAGAATAAAGTAAATGATGGAGTAAGACTGATGAACTGTAGAGACCTGCAGAGGTTTCCTGAGCCTTTACATGGTCTATGAGTCTGCTTCAGCCAGGAATGGATATTGATAAGATTTTATTGATACCAATGCCATCAATGATTCTGCTTATAGATCCAGTTCTTTATAGATTCCCTGATCAATTCCTCCTGTGACTTTTCTGTGTTCAACAAGTAACTTTACAGGTTTTCTGTCAAGAGCATTTTATTGAGTTTATAAGTAAATGAATATGAAAATGCTAAATGAATTTAGATATCTCTGGATTTACATAAGTGAAAACCAGTAAAAATCATACAACAGTCATGTCAACCATCAATGCTTTTAGTTGTTTGGAAGTTTGAGTTCAAGTCAGGTCATCTGCTGCTGTTGGTCCACTCTGGTTTCTGAAGTCCAGAGTCAACGCAGACGTTTAACAGGAAACTTTAGAGCACGTCACTCTTCACCTGCTGAGCAGCTTTATGGAGAGGATCATTTCATGACCAGGATGTTGCTGAGCTTGGACCTGAACCCTGTAGAAAATCTACCAGACCGATCACCTCTGTGCTTCACTGCCTTCAAGGACTCATCATCTAAGCAGCACAAGCATGAATAAAACATGTATTGTATAACTCTCAGACTTCCTGACACGTTGTTGCAGGAATCAGGTCACTAAGTGTGAGCACCAAACGTCCATCATGGCTGCACATTCTTCTTCATGAGTTATAATAGAAGCTGTGCAGGTTTGAATTACATGTGTCAGACTGAGGGGACATAGAAAGTTCAGCTGCTAATGAATCACCACTCACTCTATGATGCAGTGAGAGCTGAAACACTCTGAAGGTAAGAACAGGAGGTAAGGAAGAGAGTGAGAGTGCATCAATAAAAAACAGCTCATGAAAACAGGAGTGGCTTAACCTGTTTGTTGTCTTTCTGCAAACAGTTCCATTAGCTGGGTCTTGGCACAGATACTGGATTGTGCGTCTGTCTGTTTGTTTCTGTGTGTGTGTGTGTGTGTGTGTGTGTGTGTGTATTATAAGGACATACCATGCCAAATGGTAGAGCAGTCAAGCAGTGAGTCACTGACAGTTATTCTGAATGTGGACAGAGCAGCAGCTCTAACAACAGCAGCTCCACCAGCAGCAGCTCCACGTTTGTTGTGGAACAAATCACTGCCTGTTTCTCCTGTTTCTGGAGGAAGCAGCAGCAGCAGCAGCAACAGCAGCAGCTTAACAAAGCCTCGTCACAGAGAAGTAAACAAACTGTTCGTTTCAGAGTTATTCCCCTGTTTGTTGTGGAGTAGCAGCTCTGTGAGGTCAGTTCACTCAGATTTGTTTTCCTCTGCAGACGCGTTTACGCTCCACATCACCGCCGCTGCCGCTGCTGCCGCCGCCGCCGCTGCGGCCGCCGCGTACAGACGCTTGTTGCGCACCAGACATGAAAGTTTGTGAGAGCACAGATAGTTTTACAGCTCACCATCAGCTCGAGGAGTCCGGACAGAGAGGCTCACGGGACAGTTGTCAGTTTTAAAGCCTCCACAGCAGCAGAAACAGGAGACAGTTGGAGGAAAAGGCTACACTGGACTTCCTGATTCCACCACACAAAAACTTTCCAATTCGAACGCACCAGACGCACGCGACGTCAAGTTAGAGAAGACAACACACTCATTTCCAGTCAACACTTTCAAAATAAAAGCATGATTTAGGCGCCTCAACGATAACAGAGATATTCTTAGAGGATTTCAAAATAAAACGTAGAACTAGAAAACTCGGAAACATACAAAGAAAAAAACGACGACGTATCGAGACGCATTACTGGTATTTCTTTAAATTTTATCTCAGGGCTCAGGGTTTTTTTAATTAATATTTTTATTGTTATTTTTTTATAACCCTCCTGTCTCTCTGTTTGAAACCCCAAACTATGCACCTGTTAACTTGATTGCTGTGTGAAGTGCATCTAATGTACGTTTGATTTCACATTAAAGATCATTCTGTTTATTTCAACTGCACTGTTTGAGATGTTGGAGAGATCAAGATGTTAACTTATGTTATTACCCCCTTTGTTATACTCCAAACTCCCCACTTCAGAAGCAAACTATTACCAATCTGGCCAAATGGACCCCCCCACCCACACACACACACACACACAGACCCGTCCACCAGCTCTTTAACACATTTTTCTTTCTGGGACTCTAAAATGTTCTCCCTCCTCTTCTGTCTAAGTTTCCTGGTTCTGGTCATCTGTCAGAAACTTCATTGTGCTGATAAACTCTTTTAAAAACCTTCAGCACGTATCAGATCAACCCCCACAGTCTTCTGTCAGCTGGGGGCTATTATTCCAAGGTAATCTGATAGGATTATGGCTGTTGGATTGGATCAAATTTTGAAAAAAGGATTGTTCAAAAGAGAAAGAAGAATACTGAAATCAGATTAGATTACATTATACAATCCTGGTTTTAATCTGGATCAACCCTTCAGTTAAATTTGTGTTATACTTTTCTTCAGTAGGATTTAGAAAACTTTGATCAAGAAAATGAAGTAAACCTGCAGAATTGGCCAAATAAAAATAAATTTGTATCATACAGTGTTATATGTTCATTTATCATTTGCAGTTGACATTTTTAACTGTTGGAGTCATAAAGTAGACACATGGTGTCAGTGAAGCTTTCAGTGAAGTAAAAATCAAATAAAAATGATTTTATCTCCATGAAATATTCACTCAAACAGATTTCAAACAAACATTTTATATTCATTTTTTTCTGTCATTCATCAGTGTATATTAATGTAAAAACAAAACAATAACAAAGACGAACCTGTCAGAAATCATTTGAACATACGTATCATTACTGCACGTCCAGTCAGGCCCTCATTCTGACGTTTAGTCTTTTTAATTTAAGACGTTTAAAAAATACTCATAATGTATTTGTTCATGCATGTTTTTTTGTGTTTGGTGTGGCTCAGATGAGGGATCATTAAAGAAGATTTTTTTTAAATGGAACTGGGTGTTTGTTATTTTTGTGTCTGTCTCTAAACTAGAAACTCTTCCTAAGTAAAGCCATGTTGTCTCTTCGGCCTCTTGTTCCCTTACAGAGCTGTTAACTCACACTGTGATCTGTTGTGCCATTAGGAGCACTGCTTATTTAGACAGGGTCATCTGGATCAGGGTGAGCTAATCCAATGCTGCTGTATAAATCCAGTAGATGGAAAAGTGAGACAGATTACCTGACCCTGGATGGCAAAAAAAAAATGGAATTCCATATCCAGATAATTTTAATCCAGATTATCATTGAACAAGTGGCCTGAGGTGATTGGTGACCTTCTCTATGATGGTTCTCAAACTATGGAACAAAAAACTGCCACTCAAAATTCAAACATCTCCCACCCTATGGACTTTTAAATCACGTCTAGAAACTCATTTTCATTCTTTGGCTTTTAATTCAGGATTAGAGTTGTGTGATCTCTGTCTTTCTCTGCTTTTTTGGTCCTAACCCCTGTGTTTTTATGACTCTTATTTGTTTTTATATCATTCTATCTGTTGTATTGATCATGCCTTCTCTCTTGATGTTTTTGTTTTTTTTCCCCTCTGCAGTCTTTGTGACTTCTTTGATTCTACTGTGCAGCACTTAGGTAAACTTGTTTGTTTTTTTTATAATGGGCCATGTAAATAAAGTAAATTAGACTGGATACTGCGAGGGCGCCAGAGAGACAATATCCATCCATCCATTTTCTTAACCGTCTATCCTGCTAGTCAGGGTCACGGGTGGCTGGAGCCTATCCCAGCTGTCACCCTGGATTGGTCGCCAGTCAATCGCAGGGCTGACACAGAAACAAACAACCATTCACACATACACTCACACCTACGGGCAATTTAGAATAATCAATTAACTTAAAGTGGGCATGTTTTTGGACTGTGGGAGGAAGCTGGAGTACCCGGAGAGAACCCACACATGCACGGGGAGAACATGCAAACTCCACACAGAAAAGCCAACCATGCCCCAATGGAGAATCGAACAGGCAACCTTCTTGACGTGAGGCTGCTGCGCTAACCGCTGCGCCACCGTGCAGCCTAGAGACAATATGAAGCTTTAAAAAAAAAAAAAACACTATCCCCTCTTTCAACATAACATCAAGGATAAGGAGACCTCTGCATATTTTCCTTTTTTCACTTTTGAGCATTTGAAAAGCCAAAATGATACAAATGGATCAGAGATGTGGGGGAAAATGCCAAATGTAGAAATGTTGATTGAAAGACAAGAACAGGGGATACATTTAAAGAGAAATGTCAGAATGGAGATTAAAAGTTTTAAATTTTAAAAGTTGAAAGTTTAAATGTTAATTAAATTAAAATATCAAATAAGTTTCACAATGTCAACATTTTAAAATAAAAGTGAAGCTTTCAATTTTAGTTCTAGGTGTTGGAACATGTCACAATTTATTTTATTTATTATCATTCTGAATATTTGAACCTGCACACACCAACTAAGAGCTTGTCTGTCTTAAAAGAAAAGTAGTTCCTGAAGCGTTTGAACATGTTTCAAAGACAGTTACTGGCCCACAGGTGCAAACAACCTGCAAGGATTCAGAGGAGATGAGGAGGAAATTCAGTAAATGAAAAAAATAAAACATGGTATCATGTATTCTTTCTTTATTACTGGGTCTGCTCCCGTCACAGACTTTAATATCGTTTTATAGGAAACACAAACAAGTGAGGGGGGTTGAAAAAGAGGAGTTACAAAAGAGATAAAAATAAAGATAGAAACTGACCGAACCTTTTCCCAGCATCCCCCTGTAGAAGTCAAGGATCAATAATGAGCAGAAGAAGAGAAGGGTATTTACATCTACACCAGAGAGCGTCTTTACACAGAGTCAGGGTTACACCCCCCCCCCCTGAATGGACCCCGTGGTTTGCTGTGCTCTACACTCTAAAGGTCGTCCTCTGGTCTACACAGCAGGAGCAGGACCAGGACAGCGGGCCGTGTGTGAGGGTGGGACACGTGTTTCAGTGGGCGGTCACGCTTCTTCTCACAGAGTTTCACTGAGTTTGATGGTCACCGCTTTCACCTCCGAGTACTCTGCCAGGGCGTACTCCCCCCTGAAAGACAGAGACAGAGCAGGAGGGGGTCAGAGACTGCACAGACAGCAAAACATGAAAAATGAAGAAAGAGAGAGAGAAGGTTCTTACAGCTCACGTCCGTTTCCTGACATCTTATATCCTCCAAAAGGAGTCTGAGCGTGAAGAGCGTTGTAGCAGTTTATCCTTCAGAGAGAAACAAAGGAAACAGTCAGACCACAGGAGACTCAGGGTTCATTTATTATCACATTATTCTTCTGCTCCTGGCCAGGCATTTTTTTCTTCTTTCTTTTTTTTCTTGGTCTCTTGAGATTTATTTAGATCAACAGCAAGAAGACAACTTCAAGTTAAAGTGAATGCACGCGTTCACAGACAAACTACTAAAAGTTTATATCTTTGACACAGACAAAAAGAAGAAATGATCCCTGTGAAGACGATTTAGAATAAACAAAGGAGAGAAAATGAGAAAAATAAATGTTCATTATCAGTGATAAGACACAAAGACATAATTACAAAAATGATAGTGGGAGTTATGACTTTTGAACAGAAAAACTGAGATAACAGAAATCAAATAGTAATGATTAGATTGTGACGTGAACGTTTTAAAAATCTACCAATCAAAAAGCAGCTACCATTAAAGGGAAACATCAAAATTATTAGATGAAAACTCAAAATAATAACATATAAGGGGAAAGTCTACAAGTTTTATATTTACTTCTTTACACCTTTCAATTTAAACTTTGATTTGTCACCACTATTACTCACAATCACATAATTACACCTTTTTTTTTCATTATCCACATCAGTCGTTCCCAACCCTTTTCAACTTAGGGCCAACTTTTAAGACTCGAAAATTGCTGCTTTTTTGTCGCTGTTATAATTTCTTATCTCATTATTATGATTTTATCCTATTTTTTGACCACTGGCCCTGAGTCATGGCATTTATAGTTACAATGATTGGCATCACAAAATTGACCACTGTAATCAATAATTCATGACTTACTCTTGCAACTTTAAGGATGTGACAGTGGCACATTAAAGTGAGTGAGTGTGAAAAAGAAATAATGAAAATATGATGAAACACAGGTGCTCAAAAATAAAGAAAGAAATGTGATGAACTGTGTTTTTAAAGAATCAAAATAGTTATTTTCCAATGTAAAAAAGGGTTTGAAAGAGGGGTATGGTCAACTAAAAGGTAGGGAATGTAATAAATGTGTCCAACTAAATTGCCACGAAAAGTTATAAATAAAGGATGTGGCGTGGAGGATGTGGCGTGGAGGAGGTGGCGTGTTAACGTGTGCAAATTTAAGAGTTTGAGCGTTACAAGGATCTCAAAAAATGTCATCCTTTATTCATGTCTATTCTGTAGGAGCCCATTTCCACCCGATTGTAAAGTTAAAATGGAAACTTGGCTCAGAATTCTTTTTTTTTTTGCCAAACTTGAGTCAGAATTTTAAGTTAGAACATCAACATCTTAAGATACAAGGTCGAAAAAATTTGAGATAAGAAGTCAAAATTCTGAAAATCAAGTCAAACTTTGAGAGTAGAAATCATAAATTCTAGGACTTGAAAAAAAAGAGAGATAAAAAGCCCAAATTCTAAGAATATGAAGTCAAGATTTTTGTATTAAAAGACTGATATTAAAGCCAAAATATTGACTAAATAGGTCAATGTTCTGAGATAAAGTTTAAATTTTAAGATAAGAAGTCACAAAATGAGAAAGAGAAGTTAAAAGTTTGAGCTGAGGAGTTACATTTTGGAATAAAAAGTTACAACTTTTAGATATGAAGTGGAAGATTTGAGCTCCAAAGTCCAAATTTGGGAAAACAAAGTCTAAAGTTGTGATGATCAAGTCAAAATGTTGGAGATAAAGTCAAAAATTTCAGATAAACATTGAAATCTTACACAAAAAGCTTGACATTTTTGAGAAAAAAGGCTGAAATATTGACTTTAAACTATTTTACTTTTTTGACCAAAAAAAAAAAAAAAATCCAAACAAAGTCAGTTTCATAATTAATTTTTTTAAGTGGTGGAAATGGGTTCCCACACGTATCTACTCCCTATGTTGAATTTCTTTGTTCTATTAAATATTTCCTTATTTTACCTTTTATTTTCTCACTGTTATCAAGTATTTTTCTTTTTCTTTCCCTCTTGATGGTCCTCTTTTTGTATAACATTTATAGCATCACATCACTGAAGACTGTTAACAGAATGAGTTTATCCATCACAAAGACCACGCAGCCTCCTGAGCTCTTTGAAGGAAACAATCGCACAGCAAGAAGTTTGTTTCTCTCCCTCTTTCATGAATGAGTCTGAAACATGAGAGCAGGGAAATGTAGAAGAAAAGACTGACATCTTGTGGAGGAATGGTGCCAACACAGGGGCAGCAGAGAGAGAGAGACAAGTGAAGAACTGTGTGGAGTCAAAGTGGTGTCAATTTGGCATCAATGTGGTGTCAGTGAAGGGGAAGTGCAGTGTCAGGGTGGGGTCAGTGTGGGGTCAGGGTGGAGTCAGGGTGGTGTCAGTGTTATGTCAGTTTTATGTCAGTTTGGTGTCAGTGAGGTGTCTTTGTGATGTCAGTGCACTGCTGTGGAGTCAGTGTGATGTCAGTGTGATGTCAGTGTGATGTCAGGGACTCACCAGACGGTTCCTGTCTCCAGGGCTGCAGACACAGACAGAGCCTTGTCCATGCTGCTGGTGAAGACTGCAGACACCAGACCAAACTTTGACCTGTTTGCTCTCTCTATGACTTCCTGTTGGCTCTTAAAGCTGAATATACACTGAACTGGACCAAAGATCTGACAGAAAGCAGAAAAAGAAAAAAACAGCTCTGTTAGTGCATACCTCACAGAAAGAGACATGGCAGACACTGAAGGACCAGGTGCATGGGGGGGGGGTCCTGCATGGACAAAGACAAATCTCCAAATATTTATTTCCTCCCTACAAACGAATACCAACAGACCTCAAACAACAACCTAGGTTTCATCTGCCCCCTCATCAGTTCTCCAGCCCCCCACCCCACCTGTGTTGGCATCATTCTTCCACAAGATGTCAGTCTCTTCCTCTACCTTCCCCTCCTCTCATGTTTCACACTCATTGATGACAGCAGGAGAGGAACAAACCTCTTCCTGTGCGATGCTCATGTGGTCCTTCACCCCTGAGAAGATGGTGGGCTGAATGAAGAGGCCCTTCTCCTCCACAGCTGCCCCCCCGTGCTCCAGTCGGGCTCCCTCCTTCTTCCCGCTCTCGATCAGACCCATGATCTTGTCAAACTGCTGAAGGTCAATCTGGGCCCAGAATCAGAATCAAATCATGAGACATCCAAAGATCCACACCCCGACTGCCTGGTCACCTGGGGTGGGGGGTTGGGGGGTTGTGTGTGTTGTATTGAAAAATCTTCAACTAAAGTACAGAAAAAAAAACTGCTTTACAGTTGCTCAACTGATAACAAGGTTATTTGTTAATAACTAATTAATTGGTGGGAAGATGGAACTCAGAGGTAGAGTCACACTCGACCAGACCAGAGGTTCAGATCCCACTAGTGCCTTTAATTTGGAGATTCTTGGTTTGTAGAACTCACAACTGCATCCATCCATCCATTTTCTTAACCGTCTATCCTGCTTATCAGGGTCGCGGGTGGCTGGAGCCTATCCCAGCTGTCATTAGGCGAGAGGCAGGGTTCACCCTGGATTGGTCACCAGTCAATCACAGGGCTGACATAGAAACAAACAAACATTCACGTACACACTCACACCTACGGGCAATTTAGAATAATCAATTAACCTATTAGTGGGCATGTTTTTGGTCTGTGGGAGGAAGCCGGAGTACCAGGAGAGAACCCACGCATGCACGGGGAGAACATGCAAACTCCACACAGAAAGGCCAACCATGCCTGCACGGGAAATCAAACCGGCGACCTTCTTGCTGTGAGGCTGAAGCGCTACCCGCTGCGCCACCGTGCAGCCCAACTCACAACTCTAAGTTACATTATATATGGATGGTAAGTTACTTCAACAAAAAGTTAGTCGGTTCAAACTCAAGATTTTTAGTTGGTCTCAACACTCAAACATCCAGTGCAGTTGCCTTGAAATTTTGAGTTAATGCAACTTTTTGCTTTTTTTACAGTGTGCTGACTTGCTTCTCTCTGATTGGCCAGCTCTCCGAGGCCTTTCTTCAAAAATGCTCCCTTTAAGATGAAAACTACCAACAGTGATATTACACTGCAGTCACCACATCCTGTTTCATACTTGGCCCTCAAAAAGGTTTTAAATGACATTGTAGCCATAATAGTCATTTCAGGTGCATTGATAATAATTATGATCATTTCAATCCTGGACAGCTAGGTAAACAAATCGAGCACACCTTCTCCATAAACTGCAATCATCTACATGATGTCCTCAGGTCAGGATCTTTTATTATTACTCTTCTATCTTTTCAATATCTTGTGATCCTGCATAGAGGCAGTTCATTCATTAGGCCTTTGTTTGATGATGTGTTTACTCAATTTTTAATCTGTTTTCTTTCTGTTGTATCATATTAAGAGCTATGGTAAAACTAAATTTCTTCCTGGGATCAATAAAGCATTTCTGTTTCTGATTTTGATTCTGTTGCTCTTTCTGCTGACATCTCACCAAAACTACACACTTTTTTTTTTTATCACACCTGGATTTGTCCTGAGGAAACTCAAAGTTGCAGATTCTCTCTATATGATGGTTTCAGTCAACAATGAGACAGCTCAGAGTAACTGATGATCTTAAGAGAGTAACCAGAAGACCCTGCACCCACCTGGGGTCCATGTGACGTGCGGGGGTCCAGTGGGTCTCCTATGACAATGTTTTTGCTGTTTTCCACGCTGCGTCTCACAAACTCTTCATAGATACTCTCCTCCACAAACACACGGGAAGCAGCTGTGCAGCACTGACCCTGGTTATAGAACGCTCCTTTCTGGGTTTCCTCCACAGCTAGCTGCACTGTTGACACACACACACACACACACACACACACATACACACACACACACAGTGAATGAGAGGGGGAAGTGAGAAACTTTGTGAAACTCTTTTCTTTTTATCAAACTGGCACAGTTACGCATGAATAGCTGTAGTCATTGTGGCAAGAAGGAGGCATAGGTGCAATGACAGACGAAGGAGAGAGAGAGAATCTTCTATGTGTGTGTCAACATATCTCGACTGTCAGAAATAAAAATAGTTTGAGATCTACGGTTTAGCCACCAGTGCAATTTTTGACCGGCTGGACGAGCGAAGGGCTGGTATGGAGCCGGTCACAAAAAGAAGCCATGCCATATCTCCTATGGAAAACGCCTTACGCTTAGCGCTGCATTTTCTTGCATCTGGATCATTACAGCACACCAGCACAGTTAGTGCCAACATCTCCTAGAGTACTTTTTATGGTATACCCAGCATTGAACACCATGTCACACAGGATAGGCAAGTATATCCAGCTCCCACACACTCGGGATGCAGTACATGACCAAAATTAAAGCTTTTTCTTAATGTAATCAAACCAAGACAAGAAACATCATGAATGAACTTCAACACTGCATCCTGTTTTTAAACAAACAAAACTGATCTTTAACAGCCACCAAAAAACAGAAAACCATAGATTGTGTGTGTGTGTGTGTGTGTGTGTGTGTGTAAAATAGTGCTATTGACTGTGTCTCTATTTCTTATTTCCTCATCAGACCTCTAACTCCACGGCTTCGAGCCCCATTGTTGGTTTTCAGCCACTGCTCCCCTAAATTTTCCATGGAGTCGTGCAAAATCCTCATTCACACAGAGTGGTCTACACCACTTTTGTACCTGTCATCAACTACACGCGCAATCATATTGGATCACCTGCAACACATCCACTGATAGCATGTGTAAATTTTTAGTTGGCACTCACAATTTAGCTGTTTTGTATCTTAGATCAGGCCCTAAGGTTTTTACAGCTCAGATTCAGAACAAACCTCATGTGCAGCTCAGATTTAACATCAGTGTGTGAGCTCAAACAGGAGAAAGACCTGTTCACTTACTGTCACAGTCTGCAAACACGATGCACGGGTTCTTCCCTCCCAGCTCCAGAGTCACTCTCTTCAGGTTACTTTTGGCTGCTGCTTCTTTGATCAGCTGACCCACCTGCAGAGGTAACAGCATTTTTCAGAGGTCATTAGCTGTGGGGGATTTGTTTCACTGTTAATAAAAAAAAAATCAGAATAAGATTTTATATTAAAAAGTCTCCACATAGAGGCAAAACTGCTTTGACCGCAGGGAGGAGTCAAATATTGTTCTATTCAAATGTCTGTCTTTAAGTTGTGTGCTAAAAGGAATGGGTGAACCTTTCCTTAGGGTCATATGAAGCTAAGTAACTGTTTCCTCCACTTTGAAGCATCAGACAGTTGTATGATTCCCCCTAAAAGCTGACTTCTCTCTGAGTATTTTGCTTGTATTTCTTCATACAGCAGCAGAGGACCCCCCACGAACACACCTCTGTAGAGCCGGTGAACGCCACTTTATCGATGTCCATGTGATTAGCGATTGCTGCTCCTGCTGTTGGACCAAAACCTGGCAAAATGTTTACGACTCCAGGAGGAAACCCGGCCTGAGAGGCAAAGAGAGAGAGAATGATTGTTCACCTTTACTCTTTGTGTCTGTGGTCAGGTAAAAAGAGGATGAAATCAGAACTGGTTCATGTCTAAAGAGTCAGAGCTCTCTGATTGGCTGAAGAGGACAGTCGCAGAGCTGATTTCAACATGTCAAAACTCAGACCTCTTTGATGAGCGATCCTACGTGCAGGGCGCTGAGGGGGGTCTGCTCTGCAGGTTTTATGACCACAGTGTTCCCACAGCTCAGGGCTGGAGCGATCTTCCACATGAACATGAGCAGAGGGAAGTTCCACTAGAAGAGACAGACAGAGCAGACGCTAGTTACTGTTTCTGCACGCTGCAGCAAGCCGTCACAAAGTAACAGCACAACAAATCCACAGTCACAGACGTCCTGTCAAAGTGGGTTTACACTTTCTAACAATGTGACCGAATCAGCTTCTCTATAATTTAATGGTCCTGAATGACAACACCATGTATACAAACGTGTTGACGTGGATATTTGACACTGAAAACACCTTCTGGTTCTGGCAGATTTCTTCTTTCAAACATCCTTACTCTCATCTTTTTCCTGTTAGAGCGGATGAACTAAAGCTTTGGGTGATGAAAAGTTTGGGAAAAAAAGTTTACTCTGTCTGCTGCAAGACAGGACAGCAAGGCTGACACGGAGCAACGTGATTAAGTCCACCTTAAGCTAGTGATCAGAGGATAAATGTTCAGCCTCCAAGGGCAACAACTACCAAATTTAAAGTGAGAAATAACTCATTACAGGAATAAAAGTGAAAGAACCTATAATACTATGTGAGAGAAGTAGAAGAGTTGCTTTTTTGCATTGGACTTGGAAGGAGAATGGAGTTGATAAATTGTTCCCCTACTCCATCCTGATAATAAACAGGTACAAATCCTCATAAAAAGGGCACAGTGTGCAGCAATAAAAGAGCAGATTGTTCTGTACAGCCTTTTTACTGGAATAATATCAGTTTTTTGAGTCACATGCTGTATTGTGCAGCTGCGCCCATTCCCTCTTCACTCACGGTTGCATGTCACTGTCCTCCATCACCTCGTTTCCTCATTTTCTGCACATTTCAGCCCCTCCCAGCTGTTTAACAAAGCTACAGCTTTAAAGTTGTACCCAAACTGCTTTTGTGAGTTGGAGCCTCACCGTTACCATCACACCATGAGTGAGGAGAGAATGCAATGATCATGAAACTGTACAGTGTACACTGATGTATTGATCTATGCTCCAGCATTAATTGGCTGTCAAAGATATCAGTAAAATAATGTTTCCTTTTTTTTTTTTGCAGAAAACATTATCACTATTTCACAGTCGTATACTTTAATGCAGAGCTTGCAGTCGCTCTGCTCTCCAACTCTGGAAATCACTCACACCGGACATCAGAAACTGTGACTCATTGTGCAATCATTGTGTAACCTTTTTTTATTTATTTATTTTTTTGTGTGTTGTGTACTCATGCTTTTATTCTTGTTGTAAAGTGACCTTGAGTGTCCAGAAAGGCCCTTTTTAATTAAATGCATTATTATTATTATTATTATTATTATTATTATTATTATTATTATACAGTGTCATACTGCAAAAAATGTGCTGTAAAACAACAGTAAAACACTGGCATCCCTGCTGCCAATATTTCGCTGTTATTTTACAGTGCAGCGTTCTTGGTTTATTGTCACACTTTGTAGACTGGCAGATCACATCTCTAAAATCTGAACTAAATAAGGTCTTATATTGTGCAGGTCTATGATTTATCATATACAACAAGACATAAAAAGGGCTGTCAAATAAGCATGTTGATGCAAATCAATCCAGCAACAAGATCAATCTGATTAAAATCTGTTAATGCATTAAGCCTATCTGCAGTGCTAAATGACTCAAAATCCCTGAAACATCTTTAGAAAAGCATTTCAGGTAGTTTGTCCAAGTAGAGGTATTTTGGCTTTAAGTAAAAATTAATTCCTCTCTTTCTTGATTTTGCTAATGCAAAATGAAATGAGTAATCATAGATTAAAAATTAATTAATTTCATTGTGATTGATTGAAATTAATCCACACCAACCCTGTGATTAATCCGAACAAAATTTCAATCGTTTGACAGCACTAGTCATTGATACAAAAAAAACCCCAACAAAAAATAAAACCTTTAGTTTGTTCAACATTTTGTTGAACATATAAAAAATGATGATTTTGAAAATGTGGAACCATACGAGAAATATTTCCACACTTCAAAAGTGACATAGTCCCCACGCATCTCAAGTTAGTTCTCCGTCACATCTTAGAAAAACCCTCATCCAAAAATGAGTCAGCATAGTTTCTGTCGACAGCTTTGTGGAAACTTCGGCTTCTCCAGAAATGAGTGAAAGTCAGATAAAAAAGTATGATCCAAGCAGATCGACAAGTGGGTGGATCTTCAACTGTCAGTCTGTGAAAGTGTCCCATCATTGCTTCATAGGACTGACTTTTTTCTGAGGTAAAGAGAAGACTCTTCATGACTCACTTCACCGTCATGATCAACATCACCATCATCAACATCAGCATCATCATCATCAGCATCATCAGCATCATCATCATCATCATCATCATCATTATCATCATCACCATCAACATCACCATCATCATCATCATCATCATCATCATCATCATCATCATCACCATCACCACCATCATGATCACCATCACGATCAACATCACCTTTATCATCATCATCATCATCATCATCATCCTCATCATCATCATCATCCTCATCATCATCACCACCATCATGATCACCATCATGATCAACATCACCATCATCATCAACATCATCATCATCATTAACATCACCATCATCACCACCACCATCATCATCATCATCATCATCATCATCAACATCACCATCATCATTATCATCATCATCATCATCATCATCAACATCACCATCATAATAAACATCACCATCATCATCGACATCACCATCATAATAAACATCACCATCACCATCATCATCATCATCACCATCAACATCATCATCGACATCACCATCATAATAAACATCACCATCATCATCAACATCACCATCATCATCAAACCCAGATCAAACCCTTTTTGTCCCTGACACATTGACCTTGAGATGAGGGTGAAAAGTCTAAACCATCAGGACTGAGTGGACACAGTCCTTCATCCTCCTCCACCTGGTTTCTGTGTTGGAAGCTGCTGCACCAATAATGAGGCACTCAAACCCATATTAGACAGCAATATATGTGAGCGCTGCCTGTTTATTGTTCAGGCCTTGTTAATTTTTACAACCCTTTGGAAACACTCAGAGATCTCGGGATCACAAGTCTGGAGAAGGGTTTCTCTTTTCCTCTGACAATGACTCATACTGTTTGGGCGCCAGCAGTGCTTTCAGTAATTACACAACCTCCTTCAGTATAAATTTCACTTTATGATATAATCCCCCGTGTCAAACAACAGCTCCTTTTGTTGCCAAAGCAATGTTAGAAGTTACAGACCACTGCTCCAAGATAAAACCTGAATGTCTATATTCTGACATGATCTCCAAATATGACTCATGTGTCTGTCAGGAGCGGACTGAGTGCAACACAATCCAGTCACACACCTCTGGCTGTCCCACCCTTACACTGCTTAATGTGCTATCAGAGGAAAAACAATGTACACACTAGTGTGTGAAAGTAAATCCAAACAGCACAGGACTGGAGTCCTGTTCCTGAAGGACAAGCCCCAAAGGGGTTTGTTAAGAGGAGGTTTTGTTTCAGGGAGAACAGGATCAAGGTGAGGTTTCTAGTACATTCACCCAGGTTTCATTTCAACCCCAGTATCTACAAGCTGCTTTAAATTCAGGGCTGTGGCTGTGGAGGCTGGAAGTTCAGCCTGTGGTGAGGGTAAACAGAAATATACTGCACAGAAGGCAGAAATGTTAGCTGTGAAAATGACCATTAAGAGCCATAACCTGCTGAAAATCACCAGGCAAGCTGCAAAACAAAGCAGCACAAAGTCAGAGCAATCAAATAATGTTTCATACCAAAAAACTCAGCTTGTAGCTCAGGACTTTCTTCTTCATCTCCTTTTACACTTCTTCTCCATTGACATGGTCATGTAGAGAATCTATCACACTGAGTGTTGTCTCATAGACACTCATAAACGACATGAAGGACGGTCACGGTAAAAAAGAGGAACCCCTCAGTGTAGTGCTGCGACACCTTCCCTGCCCAACACCCTTCCCCCTCCCACCTGTGCTTCCAGTTTTGTTGTAATGGTTCATTATGTTGCTTATGTGCTGAGGTGTTTTTTTCTAAACCCACACACAGTGCCCCCCCTACGAGGATCTGGTTTGGGATTTGTTTTTTTTCCCTCCGTCCTCCCTGTTGTTTCTCCTTTTTCTTATCCACGCCGCTCACCATGGCTCTCCCACAGTCCTCCTGCTCCTGTCCCTCCTCCCTGTTATATGTCACTGTCTGTTTTATGTTTCTTGGACAGGATGAAACTGGAATTTAATTTCACTGCTTTGTGATGAAATAAAGTATCTTGTAGTCTTGTAAAGTCTCCAGAAGACTATAGAGATGAACACGGTCCATTCAGCTTTACTTTTGACTTTTTCTACCTGCTTACAAACATTGCCCATCACAGGCT
>RPOG01006442.1:0-23921 GCA_008086565.1 Thalassoma bifasciatum | reverse complement strand
AAATGAAGTGCAGAAGTGGATGAAAGAACTCACTCACAGAAAACCCTGAGTGCTTATTTCTATAATGTCCTGATCTTGAATAAAAGAAATGCATATTTACTTGCAGCATAAATGTCCAATGTTGACAGAAAAAGGTAATTTATAATGAATGTAAGTTTGTAACTGATTTAGACCACATACTGGGAACACAAATACATCAATGTAGTTTGCCAACCATCTAAATCCAGCAGTCAAAAAGAAAACTATTTCTTTTATATTTAGTTTGGTAGAGTGATTTCTAATTTGTGCTTTTCAAATTAACAGCTACCAGAATTTCTCCCTTTCTTCTCTCAAATTGCTAAATCAAAGGCAGTGAAAGTGGCAGTGGAAGTGGTTTTGACTCATTTTCTTTTTGTTTCATGCCACAACAAGAAACTTTGTTCAACCGCCCGACTTTAAGAACAAATGATTGTCCAGTGAAATCAACATAACGGAGAATGGAAAAGAAAGAGAAATCATATGGACTTCCACGCCTTATCAGCTCGACACAGTAGGAGTTCTGTTTGCAGCCAAAACACTGCACACATGTGCTTATCTGAGCCTCACAAACACCTCAGTGTTTGTGACACCACACACACCCCAAACAGCAGCAACAAACACAGGAGAAACGCAGCATACATTCCTTTCTAAGTCAGGCTCCTTATGGCTTAAGACTCATGATTTTCCAGCACAGAATAAGAAAAAGGTTGTTCTCTGAAGTGTTTGAGAACATTTAGAGGCAAGTATAGATTCACATGTCAGATGGTGTTACTCAGAGGTGATAAAAAGATAGAGGGGTTAATTGGAATATTAAGTGAGGCCACACAATGCAAATTGAATTTAACCTAAAAAAGCTACACAGCTGAGAGCAAACATGAAGTGAAGACGTAAGTTTGGTTTCAATGCTTGCAGATGCAGGGTTTGCAGAATACTTAAACGGTTTTCTGACATGAATCAGCTAAAAATCACAAAATCTGGAGTCAACATCTTGACCAACATTTGTTCATGTAGCTTAGGGGGTGTCCAAATTTTCTTCAAAGAGTGATATTTTTGATTTTGTGGAAATGACCAAGGACCAAGGACTCTAACTGGCAGATTTATTAACCCTGAAAAATGCATATGAGTGATTCTATAATTAAGGGTACATTTCAGGTGTGCCAAAAAGTGAAAAAGTCATGTGCTATTTTTGATTAATATTCCATCTGTTTGAATAGTATATGCCTGGAATGCACTAAATTCATAAATGAGCATGCTTAATATATAACAAATTCTTAAATATCTATATTGTAAAAAAATAAATGGTTCATTATTTTGTCAACCGTGATACTGAACATTAAACTCGTCTCTCAAGAAATGTCCCTCATCATTTAAATCACAGTTAAGTCAACATTTGTGAGAATTACAGCACAAAAAACACACAGTGATAAAGTTGACAACACACGGTAACACGGTTGACATTTTCCCCATGACTATAGACCTTGTATACGTCAGCTCATATTTCTGTGTATGATCATTACATTTTGGTAATTTTAACATCTACATTCATTACACAAGAAAATGTCGATAACATAGTTGACGAACAATTAAAAAGCACCATTTACAGACAAATATTTGGAAGAATTATTGATGAGGAGGAGTTGAAAAATATCAAACTTTCTCCAAGGTTCCCGCCAAAAAGGCTGTGACCTCATATGGTTTGAGTCATGTGACTTTAAAAAACGAACTGTTGCTGGTTTCTGTTATTTTTTTTCATTGGGTAACACAGCTGACACAAATTTCCCAGACACAAAGTGAATAATTTTGGGGGTATTAACAATTTAAATAGTTTTTTAACACCTTTGACATATTTAAATGATTACTTTGCACAAATAATGCTGAAAATAATAATTAAAAAAACAGGTATTCTAGTATTAATTCTAGTATTGATTTTGAAGGGAAAACTTGACATTTTAGAAATGGACAGCCCCAAAACTGCAAATTCAAATGCTTAATTTGAAACTAATTAAAACTATGAATCCATGAAATGTGGCACTTAACATAGCTTGTAGCTAACTGCTAGGCTGCAATTTGAACAACATATAGAGTGGCTAACTATGTATAAACCAAGTCTTAGTGCCTTATATGTTCATATTAGTACATAAAACACTTCATTTTACATCCAATATCCTCTTTTTTTCTATAATACCTTGGAAAAAAAAAAAAAAAAAAAAAAAAAAAAAGCTAATTCGGAGGCTAACTCACCACTCTGACTTCCCGCCGGTCCAAATTCCAAAATTCTCCACCACAGCACTGTCACTATCAGTCTGAACCATAACACAACTCTGTTTCAGGATAACTAAACTTTCTCATTCACGTCGAAGCTCTGCATCCTTTAATCCTCGTGGGAGAAAAACTTCTGTCCCCGTTAATGTTTCTCACACCTTTTCACACCTTCACATGATGCGTTCAGGGAACTCACGTACATCTAAGTGATGCCTTAAAGGAACACCAGAAATGTATAAATCCTGCATTGCAGTGAATAACGTGGGTTACACTGATTTTTATGAGTTATCAAACTTATCAACCCTCAGTTGTCTCTTGATACCAGATGATAAGAGTTCAGTTTTTTGCAGTGTCACATGTTGTATGAATATCAACAAACTTTGCTTCCGATCAAGGAAAATGTTATGGGTAATGTGAAGAAAATATTGTCAGTATGTTTTTATGTCAGGATCTGAACTTTATCAGGATTGTTTTTTTTATGATGTTTTTGATATTTAATCTGCAAACAACATTATTAGTAGAGCCCGACCAATTAATAGGGCCAATCATAGCGTGAAACCAATTATGTAGCCGATGTTTTTTTTTTCTTTTTCTTTTTCTGTGTGGAGATCATGTCATTCCTGCTCCTGTGTGTCTGTGTCAGGCTGCATGCTGCACTCTGCCAATGATAAACGCTCACTGTTAATTCACACGTCCATAATTACCTAATATAAGACTATAATATGGTGTTCTAAACTCCTGTAAGATGTTTTTTTGCAAAATAATCAAAGATAAATGCTCCTGTCAATACACACGTCCACCCTTTTCTAATAAAAGACTACAATACCGCGTTTTAACATTACTGTGTCATACCTAAAATCATATTCTGAGTATTATCAGTGTTCTCATTTTATGTATCAGCAGGTATGTAGGATACCAATATATCAGATATTGGCTCTCTTTCAAGATTTACAGAAAATAATGTCCCAAGACTAAGCAAACAGAAAATATAAATAAATAAAGAGTAGACTCTCTTCTTTCATCAGGAAAAATAGTTTGTTTGTACCTTTTCCAATTTAGAACTCACACTTTCACCAAAACTACCAGTTTTTGACCAAAAGACTGAAAAAAACAAGCTATGATTACATTTTAGGGAGAGATTGATTTTTAAGATGTCTGCTGTAAGGACTGTTGAGTTTCTGCAGAATGTACAGAGCTTTAACTTTATATAAATAGTCTATGCATGGTCTATATGTAGTTCCATGAGACATTAATAGATATACTTGGTTTGCACACTTGACAGAAAATGACATGTTTTAGTTGATAAAAGCTGGAAAATGGACCTTGAGCCAAAAGTCCAACCAGTTGTAATGGAGAGAAGAATTAGCTATGGAGGGCAGACACTTTTAAATGACAAGTCCCTAGATATTTGTTTTTCTCTCCAAACAGGAATAAGCTTGGTGCTTAGTGCCATGTGGCCACTTGAGGTACTGCAGTATTTGACAGAAGTGAGTTGGATTGGTTTTAGGCTCTGGTGGATTCTTCTTGGCCAAACAAAACTCCTCCTCACAGCAGGGTCAATCAGTGCATTTAAAGCTCACTCAAAAACCTGTCAATCACACCCCAAGTTCACACAGTTTCTTTTAAAGATGTTTTTTTTCCTGAGCTCTGTAACTGATAGCAATATGGTGCCATGCGCCTTTAGATGCCCTTCACCACGCTGAGCTCCATTTGGCCTGACTGAGCGCAGCAGGCGAATTCAGACATTTACCACCACCTCCCACTGTCACCACTCTGTTACTCCATCACAAGACGTTCTGTCTCCACGCTATCTTTAACCGTAAAGTTACACAAGGGAGGGAAAGGCCAGTGGAAGATGGATTCTTTTGATCATTACTTCAGTCTCAGAACAGACTGCAGAATATTACAGAGCAAAAAGAAAATGAGGTAGTCAAGCAGCTCAAAATGAGAAAGAGGTCCATCTCTGTCTGCTGTAAATTAATAGGAATAAGACTGCAGGTCAGAGATGATTAAAAGCATAATGAGTCTAGAGAGTGCGATGGGGAGTTTAAAGCTCAGGTGATTTTGGCAAAGTGTCTCACAGTCTTCAGGCTTTCATGTTATTTTAATGCAGAAAGTTTAGTCGAGAAAAATGCTTTGTTTGGAGTTTTTTAGGGTGCAGGAAAGATGAGCATTTGTTTGTGGAGATGATTTAGGGTATGGAAGAGATAGGAGAAGTATTAAGGACAAATCACACAATGAAGGCTTCTTCTATCCTGAAAATTCACCCAACTTGGAAACAATCATTTTAGATTTCTATCAGAGAAATGTAAGAGTGTGAATGGTCTTTGTTGATGACATTGGGGGAAGAAAATGACATAAAGAACAACTTCAAAGGTCAGAGATGTAGAGAAATGGGTCTTTCAGCTACAAAGTGTTTGAAACTCTCTTCAATTGAGTGTATATAAAGACACTTTACTGCTTGGGAACAGTTGAGGCTGCACAACATTTGGCAACAGAGGTAATTTAGAGTACAATGCTTTGAAAAGCTAAACAAGGTTGAATACCAAAAACAAAAAAATACAACTTTTTGCAGGAAAAAATTCACTGTGAAGAACGGTGAACAACTGTCCTTGGAAAAGTTTGCACATGCCACTGCTCCTAACTGTATCACACCTGTGGCTCCAAAAGGGTTATGATACTAACACAAGTCAATAAAACTTTAAGCATTGTATTGTTCCTGACCAAAAGTTTTTGTGATACCGACAATTTTAATTCTTAGATTAAAGACCACTAAGTAAATGAACAGAGATAAAAGCATCTGTTGCTGAAAGTGTGCACATCTTTGTGATGACGTAGGTTGTAAAGGGCACTGCATGGTTAGCAGCACATCTGCAATAATACGCTTTGTAAAAGTGCCATGCCTTTTTTTGTGTTTCTGCAGTTTACAGATTCTACAATTGTACAGTAGTGTCATAAAATAAAAAAACCCACATTTTTAATATAAAACAGACAAAAAAAATGAAGTAACTTTTGCTTTTGAGAGTAAAGGTCAAACTGTCTCTGTGTCTGCTCCTTCCAGTCCTGAAAAGTCTCATGACATTAAACTAGAAACTCCAAATACATGAATATGTATTAACTTTTTTCAACCACTGACCTCGATGTTGAGAACTAAGTGGATGGGACACTGTGACAGTCTGAGCTGAGGCGCAGCTCTCTGTTGACACCCCACTGGTGAGTCATAATTCGCTGTCGGGTTTTTAAATCGAAGTCCACAATAATTCTCCTCATAGAAATGACTGCATTGGCTATTACTTTCCTTACAAGTGTATAGATTTCAGTGCCAGCCTCACTACGCTTCTTATTTTAAGGACATACAAGTTACAAAGACAAAAGCAGTGTGCTGAGTTATCTGATCAGAGGAGCTACTCCGGAAAATTGAGTTTAAGAGTTTAATTTAGAGCAAATAGATATTTTTTTTGGAGGTGTCAAAGTGTCTTCACTTGTTTTTCTCTCATTATTTAGCAGCCTGTAGAAACTGCATTAATGCTGTGAAAACAAGACACACAGAGGTTGGTGCAGTCTAGCAGACGGGGTGATCACTGTTTTTATAATCCTGTCTTTAAGTTCCTGTTAGAAACGTTCTATTTGTGTTGATTCTGGCGCTCCCTATGGAAAAAGTGAAACAGCTTGTCCACATGTAGGAAGCATTTTCAGACTGCCTAGTTGGGCTTTGAGTTTTGAGTCATTATTTATGCTTTCACTGATTTGGAGTCTCAAAGTTGCAGACGCTACACAGGAGAATTTGCTGGCTGCACTTTGACACAGGCTCATACTTATTTATCCATTTGACTTCCACACCTTCCTCAATATCTGCAGAAATGAAAGTATTTTGTATAAAGACAAAGGAGGCGACGGTGTTCATTATAAGGTGCTGGCGCCCTGGAGACTCCCCACCTCATATTTCATCCTAATGTATCTTCACTCACAGACTCGCATTTTCCCCTGTCTGGCTGTAGTCAGGAAACTTCAGAGGACGGAAACAACAATGGCGAGGCAGGTGACTTACTGTTCACAGTCAGCCTAACCTTGGCCTTATCTGGAGCTTCCATATCTCAGATTAAACCGCCTGAATTAGACCATGCTCCCGCCAGACACCAGTTCAAAGTCTCCTGGGAGTCTGAGAGGAGGGATGGATTTCTGCAGAAGCAGGGAGTGTGGCTACAGGCTGCGCTGGACAGGCCATTATAGGGGAGGGCCATGCTGTTTGGGTGGGTGGGCCCCACTGTGCTGCTCTGCATCTTTGGTTTCTGCTCCACGATGAGGCCCGTAGAGAAGACAAGATGAATCTCAGCATCAAACCCTGAGCTGTGGGGATGAGATATGAGACAATGTGGAGCTAAAATTCTTGGATTGTGAGATTTCCCAGTTTTTGGGTCTGCTCCAGAAAAATCTTTTGAATATAAATATAATGTATGTAGCCATTAGTGTAAAATATGAGGATGAATTAATGTTCCCATAAAGCCACAGTCAAATTTTGAATCTTTAGATCTATGTAACATTATGTGAAAAAGCTGGATTATGCTTTCTGCACATACATGATGCACCCAAATTAGATAAGCAAAATCAGCATGAGAGAATACGTGTGGCTTTTATACTTTCTTTCACAGCACGTGATACACATTGGCGTCCATTCTCAAACTGCAGGGGCCAGTATAATGCAAACACGTCGACCACAGCACGAAACTAGAGTAGAAGAATTATGCATTTGTTTACAATATTGTTTTTCACCCATCTATCTACTCTGCCAAGTGTGACGGCAAGATATTCTTCATCACATGGTTACCATGGTGATCTCTGTGTGATGAATCATAGAAGTGCCTGTGTTTTTGCATTTTAGACGCTAGTAGCTCCCATTAATCCACCATGTTGTCTGTGCAGCGTGGAACCGTCCCACGTGAAAGGGATTGCAAGGGATTCAAGGCTGCAAAAATGACGTCGGGGGCATCAGTTGAAATGAAGCTACGGTGACTACAGTGCTGTTGAATTGTGATTTAGTCATGCTCCAGGGTTAACATTTGTGCCCTGTAAATAACATGAAGCTAAGGAGGTGTCTCATACACCAGGTTTGCCTCAGCGCAATCAGGCTTGACTAACGTCTTGAGAGAAGAGCTTAGAAATGCTGCTATTAAAATTAATCTTGTCATTGTTTTGATTGATCTACATTCTTGAATTATACTTGACTGTTGTGGGCAGAATATAATGTCCAGGTTTGTAATGATGCTGGTAGCCAGTGAAAAGTTGCATCCTTCTAAAGCAAGGATAGATCGGTCACTTACTTCTATTTATGCAAATATATATTTATGTGGAGGAATGCTGCAATATTTGATACTATGGGCAGTGCAATATTATTGTGAATTTGATTGTGAATGAGCCCATTACATGATTAAGTACTTAACACACTGTGAGTTTTTGTTTCAATTTCTAGTCAAAAGACTGTACAACTGAGTATTTTTTCTCCTGTGATTTTTTTTAGATGCAGAGATGAAATCAAGAATTTGCACCAAAGGCTGCTACAGTACGTAAAAGCCAAAAATAATACCATAACTTTAAAACATTATTACTTCTCTGTATGCTAGTATCAACCAAAAAAGAGGTTGCACATCAAAGTTTTATACTAGATTCTTATTTTGAACTGCACTGCAAACTCTACAATATAGCTTAAAGTAACTCTATACACATATCATGCACACTGTTATTGTTTCTGCTCTCCTTTATTTTTCATTTTAACTCAAGAAATGGAAACCACACCAATGGAACTAGATGTCAGAAGCTCCATCACAATTCCTGGCTGCAGTGTTCACTTCATGCACATCAAAACTAGACATATTTATCACAGTATTGGGATTCGAGTTTGGTACAGACTCTACAGTTTCCGTCCTTGTGTGCAGTAAGTGGTATGAAAAAGAAACTGAATGTAGCCCTTCACTGATGACCACTATGTGATGCATAAAAGAATATGGTTGCTACTGTGCTTATTCATATCATGGCCCTTATCATGTGCTTTTTTGATGTTCAACCATTCATGATGCAAATTACCATTTCATCTCACAGTCCTGAGTGGTTTTTGAAATCCTGCTTTAAATCTGACAAAGTTTGAAAAGCCTCCAATAACTCTTTTTTAACAGCTTCACATGAAACTGATGAAAACCTATCTCTGTGTGCATGGTTCCACTTTTTATTTTCACTCTGCTCATGCCTAAATTCCAATACGTGCAGCACTGTCTGTGCTTCGTACCAACTGTGGAGGAGACTTTGTTATAAAATAACCACCACAACCCCTGCAGACACTAAATGTTTTCACATCACAGCAGCTCTAATAAAATTCAGGAGTACACAAAAGCAATAAGGAAGTATCCTCCGGGGACAGATAAATCAATTTTAAACCATTGTTTAAAGTCACCCTTAAGATAACAGCTGTAGTTTGTAACCACTGGAGCAGCTTCTCGTGTATCCCTTTACAATGCAGCCATAAACACATTAATATAACAGTCTATATTAACTGAAGCAGCATCAACACACTTGCCTAATTAGTTAATTACAATTCGAAGTGGAGTAGTTAGACTTTCAAAATAAAGGCTGGGAATTAACCTATATTCTGTAAATGCAACATAAAGTTCGTACTTTTGAATGTTGTGTTGTATAAGTAATAAAAATGAGGGTTGGATGTTAAAAAAACTACTTTTAAGTGACTTTTGAATTTATAGCACTGTCTCACAAACATCTAATTTCACATCCAAAACCTGTTTAAACAGAAAAGGCTGACATCAACAGTTACACACTTGATAGTTAGTGTGTCCGACTCTTAAACCTGATTCTTGAACCTGACTGATGTGATTCATGTTCCACCCAAATCACACTTTTGAACAGCTGGGGGTCTTCAACTGACTTCTTTGCACACTGCACCTCACTCACCGCACAGATTGTGCACCTATCAACCTCACACACACCTGGGATACTGTCTTGAGACTGTCGGACAACAGGGGGCATGATCGTCTTTTTGCTTTAGGCAGGAAGACTCTCCTAAGGCTGCATGAGGTTTGTCGTCGAAACACGTCAATTTAAAAAAGGATTGAGTTACTATAGAGGCACATAAATTGGATGTAAGCACATTAAGCAACTCTGTGGACTAAATGCAGAGGTCATTACAATAAGGGAAAAGGTGACTGATATCAGGATCTAAAGCCTTACTTATGCAGTAAATCATAAAACCTTTTTCAGTCATCAATAAAGTGGAGCAGAAATGGATCATTAAAAGCAGAAACTGTTCATTAAGTGGAATATCACAAAAAAACAGCTTGTTGACAGCAACAATTATAAAACCATGTTTTGCTTAAATGGACCATTGAGTTTATTTGCCTCGCATTAAAATGCATCAACTTGTCACATTGTAAGCCTCATTTGTGCTGCTCACGAGTCCATCATGTACAAGTAGAGGTAATTTTAAACTGACAATGAATGAAAACTAAAAGTGCATCTGCTGTGTTACTCTGCTACTTTTGCAATCAGCAGTTAGGGAACACTTTCTAGAAATAATTAGGTCCCTGTCTGCCTCTCCCCAGGTGACTAGACAGGTGTATCCAGCGTGGACTTACTCCAGCCTGGTTCTTCTTGTCCCTGTCGTCCTGCTGACAGACTTCTTCGGGTACAAGCCTGTAATCACCCTCCAGGGCTTCACCTAACTTCCAGAGTTTCTATTTCTGGGAGTTGGTTTGGGAATCTACGGGGCTCGGTTGGCCTTCTTTAGCTGCAGCTTTACCGACCTGCAGAGCACGGCCTGTGTCACAGTTAGACCCCTGTAGGTACCAGGGTGAACATGTTATGAGTGTCTGTTCTTGGTGTCTCTATTTCAACAATAAACAAGACAGTGCAACCATTCACCTCGATCTGATGAGGTAAGGCTCAGATTCTGATGTGTTCAAGGCTTTGAAATCATTTTGAGAACTTAGAGTAGCATCAAACTACCCACAGGTGACTTGTTACCTCTAATATATTGTGCATCATTATTTCTTTAATCGTGAAACTCTGGTCTATTTCCTCCTTTTTTTCCTGTCTGTGTACATGTTCTTAAATCTGCACAGCAAGGGCACATTCAAGTAAAAACGATGGGTCAAATTTCTCACCGTAATAAGAAAAAGGACTCTCAGTGGATTATTATCCAGCTCTGCAGTTCTCCTCAGCATCATGCGGGTGTTAAATCATATTTTAGCATCTCATTTTGTTTCCAACTTGCAAAATTAATGATTTGGTTTTTGTCTCACAGCTCTCTGCAGCATCCAACCAGCAGAAAGCTCGGCTACACCCACTGCGTGCTACCATGTAGCAGGCATTAAACAGCAGACAGATAATGTTAACAAGAAGTGAACACAGTCACAGTTATTGTTTATCTTTCAGAGCACAGCGAGATATGTTGAAGCTGGGTTAAATATGTAGCTGCAAAACCTGAGAAAGGAACATTTAGTGTGATTTCTAAATGGGAGGCTGTGATTTGTCTGTCCACACAGAAAAGGATACACACACTAACACTGGTCCCATCTCATTGAACTGTTTGCTGTAGTGTGATAGATTGCATCTACTCTCCTGAAGCTGCAGGAAAGGACTACATCCTGGAGGAGCAGAGGGGTAACTAGACCTTGCAGACAAGGGGCTTGATTGTGAGTCATGAAAACCAGGGTCTCCACAAATACAACGGGTGGGTACTCCTGTTGGAGATGTTTGTGTTAACTTGCACTGCAAATACACTTAGTAAAGAAAAAAAATACATGCACACAAAGGGGTCTGTAGAGAAACCATCTCTCTCCCAGTTCCCCGCACTATCTAATGTCCCAACCTCTCCAAATAAAGGCATGACAAAGTTATTACACAAAAACTTATCTGAGCATATGAAAGAGACTTAACAGGGTAATTGACAGAGAGTCATCACCATTATTTGTTTGTTTTTGGACAACTGACAGTTGACAACAAATGGTGCAAGACCCAATTGTCAAAAGGTAATATCCTTTAATCTATTTTTTAAAATACTTTTGTCCACACCTGATTGTTTATGAAAAAATAAACATTGTCGGTGTGGAATCAAGCATATCTGTTGATGAGTGCAGCTCTAAGTGTGCAAGACCCATAGGTGGCAGTGTTTCTCTGAAGTGAAACCCATTCCAGCCAATCAGAATGAATCTCCATTATTCTGTCTCCTTCACCATTCAAACATGGTGCTGGGATCTTTTGTTTGGAGTGACAAAGAGGTTTTCTTATCAATGTGAGTAGTATAATGGACCTGAAAAAATAAGTAATCAAGAAGTGTTTGCATCAATGTTAAAACAAACACGACTGCGGAATTCATGCTCGACATATTCATGCTGGCTATAAGCAAACGTTGCATATACGTGACGTCAGTGGCTTTTTTGCTCTAAGTAATGGCTTTAATTAATAATAAATCAGCTGCTGCTCAACAAACGAGAAAAAACCTAAAATCATACACTAGACTTTTTGTCACTTTGTCTCATTGAACCAAACTTGTGGAAACCGTGACCCCAAAACTGAGGTATGTAGGTATGTCAAGAAACAGGACTTCTGTGAACTATTACACAGTTATTGCTCCTGGTCGACCGCTCATCCTAGACCTAAATTACTGTAAATTGTTATTACAGAGCAACAACAATGTTCAGCTTTGGAGGCATTGAAGTATGGGTTTCGTTCCCTATATGGGCAAGCAGTTTTAACCCCTCATGCTGCTTGAGGCCAAACATGTCAGCCAAACCAACATTCAGTCATCCCAAGGAGATGACTTTTACTAAAATATTGAGACTATTAATCAGTATAATTCCACTTTTTCCTTCTCTTTTTGGAAAATTAAATGTCAAAAAGTCAGTTCCGTCATCAAAAAAGGTTCCTCTAACAAAACTTTGCACCCTCCTTACGCACTCATACTTGACAGATAGTCTAACTCTGCACTGCCACTCCAAAGCCAGAGGGGACTTGTTCTGTAAAATCTCAAAGTAAATCTCTCTCCGGAAAAGCAGCCCTGCATACGCAGCTCAACAGAACAAGTTTGGGCTCTTATAAAAACATTTTCATTAACGCTTTGGGGTGTTTTATGCTACAAAAAAATAATTGAATAGACACAACCCTGTTCTACTATCAGTATTTCACAACCCCCAAAGCACAGCACACAATAGAACAGCATTAATTAGACTATTTAATTGCCTGCTCTCATTCCCAGATGGGTGTAGCAGCTGCTGCCATCCAGCCAGTGCACTTTTATTGATTATGGTACTGATACATTCCTGTATTCCCCAGAAACCAAAGGCAATTACTCTGTGTAAACCACATCCAGCTGTATGCCTTTCACTTGTAAATGGTTCCACCCAACATGCAGTCAAGCTGTAGGGCCCATGTCTGATATTTCCCTGAAGATTCTTGTTGTATTTTTCTCTGTTCCACTCTTAGAAACCCTCCCTGAGGAGGAACCTGGTTGAAACCGATAGGGAGAATATGAATATGGATTGCCAACATGATAAAATAGAGCAGCAATGCAAAACATAATTTATTTTTTTCCACATTCAGCACATTAATAACTGTATCCAAGAGCATGAAAACAACATATTTTTTTAGAAGCTCATTAGTCATAAGATAAAAACCAAATGTGTTTGCAGAACAAAACTCGGCTATGTGTGTTGTTTTTCAGGATTTTCAAGGGGAAGTATAGTTACAGAGTTCCTCCACAAAACTACAAACTTGTGGTTTTAAATTGCATTCTCATCAATTAAATCACTTTAACACAGCTTCTCCGGCTGAGGATGCTGGTGTTGATTAGGATACACATGATAGTGAGGGTAAAATATTGACTGAAAAAAAATACACTTTTATTCTTCCTATGCATTGCCTCTGTATCCTCGAGCTTGAAGATGTTCCCCGTCTCTTACTCATGTTGTTCTCTCCTGTCTGTAAATTACATTTCATCTCATTGAAGTGAGTATTTTATATCTACAGGAGAAGTGGGTCCCTTACACTGAGCCTTGTCATGTTTCTGCAAAAGCCCAGAATGGACGAACCAAACAAAGGCACAAAAGAGAGTGTTTTGTAAATTTTTTTTCTTTTTCCCCCAACTGTCAAAACTGTAAGAGATTCTTTGAACACTGATCCTACAGAGTGGTCCTGTAGTTCCCATCCTACAAGGTGAAGAATAGACCCCATCCATCTTCCTCAGATTGAAAAGTCAATCTGTTCTAAAAGCATGATAAAATTATCTGGGTTATGTTGGATTTCAGAATAATCTCCTCTGAACTTCCATTAAAGCCACGACCTTTACTGTATATGATGACCCATGACTTATGTAGACCAAATCTAATCACAGAGGACAGAGAACAAGACTCCTAGTCCCAGATGTCCCAGACATTCAAGAGAGTCACCTTCCAACAACAAAAGTGAGGAAGATCATTGCCACAGCACATCCTCCAGGGAGCAATTATATCAGCTGAACTGGTCTTAACAGTTCAGAAATACAGGAGATTGTACAGGATTACTATAACTTAACTCACCATCAGCTATTACTCTTAAAATCAGCACTAAATGGGTCACATTATATGATCCATATAATCCATTATACGCTATATTCCCAATCAAGTAAAGGTATAATTATTCATTCAGACCCCTTTTGTGTGAACATATTGCAAAGCCGGTCTGTGATATTGATTCTCTCTGTAAGGCTTTACAGCTGACTCCTGCTGACCCTGCTCAGCCTTCAATTGACACTTTTGTGGAAACTGGTCTAATTATTCAGTCTCCATCCGACCCCCTTCTGCTAATCAGAGCCTGGGGGATTGATGAAGTACATGTTAAATACACGGGCCAGCCCTGCTGGTGTCCATGTTGGACTATTAGCGCTGAATGGACATGAATGGGTGAGGAAATGAAAGGAGAGGCATGAGAGAAGCAATTATGCTCCGTCTCTTTGTATGTTCTGTAGAATAAAGAGCTCTTCGTGAATGGATCTATGTCTCTGAGGACACTACAGNACCCTCAGCAGGTGATGTTTAAGCCTGTTGCTCCACTTCTGAGTGTTTATAATATTTGCATATTAGCCATGTGTGTCCTCATTCATTAGCACCACACAGCAGTTAGTTAGACGGATAAAATACCCTGTGAACATGGTCAGGATGATGCATGTGCGGTCACGCCTGACCTACAAATGATAATTATAACAGTAAGATCATTAATGCTTCATGATGGATAACAGGGGCAGCTATTAGCATGAATGAGCCGGCAAATTGTATGCATAGCACTAACTAATTAAGCATATCTCATTGATGACATGTCCCTTCTCTCTGCCTGATGTCTTTATTATGACTCATATATGTCTAGTTAAGAAGCCGCTTCTGTCCCACTTTAAATGGAGCCTTTAAATTAAGATGTGATTACAAGTGCTCTAATATTGTTATGTTTAATTAAAGTATTAACTAACTTTAGCCTACTGCCCTTTTGAATCTGGAAATGTAGGTTATCAGTCGTCTAAAGTATAGAAGCTGTTATGCCCTCCTGCTTGTGTTATTACAGGTCAGATGCTTGTCAAAAGTGAACTCCGGTGTGTTGAGTTCAAGGTGTGGTGAGTTGATTCTGTGTCAAGGATTATGTATTCATAGTTGCACTTGATGGCTTGACTGTGTTGATTCGTGCATATGTAGTGTCAATTTTTATTTTTTCAGTGATTGTTTACTTTGTCTCCAACTCTTTTGTTTGTCTATCTCCACCTTGTCACCTTGTGTTTCCCTGTGCAGATAATAGTTTTTATGTCGCGGTGAAACATAACTATTGTTGGCATCTCGGCACATTTGTAAGGAACATGCATTTGTGGGATGAACAGTACAGCTAAAAGTGAGTTTGAAAATTTGCCAAATCTTCTCTGTTCATGCCAAACAGCTGATTCTACTGCAAGTTTCAACATGCTTCAATGCTTTCCTCAGAGAGAGAGAGAGAGACAACACTTGTTCAACATCACACATTCTCTGAACCTCTTTGCCGTCATCTGGTGACATTGCAGCCTCTTGCAAAGAGTGCTTTGCCATTATTCACAATCTGATGAACGACTTGAGAACAAGAAGAGAGCTGGGGTCAAGAAAGGACAGATCTGCAGCAGCTGCATGAACATGTCTGGCTGAAGATGGTGATTAAGGCTGCTTAGTAATTAAATGACAAAGGATATGTTCTGGGATTATAGCACAGTAGATTGTCTATTCAGTGCTCTAATTTCCCCGTGAACAGCTTCCACTGAACTTCAAAAATCAATCTAAAATCTGCCTCACTGTTATATTTTAGTCCAAAAAAGACAAAAAGGAAAAGCTGGTCTGGTTGCCTCAGCACAAAGAAGAGAAAAGCATCTTCATTTATTCAAAGCACTATTTAAACGACTGTCCACTTATCCTTCAACCCTGCTTTAACTAAACTAGGTGGCCATCACACTCACCCCCAAAACTCAGGGATGAGAGTAGGATTTACTTTAAATTCCAATGATTCAAACACTCAGAATTTGATTTAGACTTAAAATGAGTTGACTAATTCCACTTAAACATTTCTGAGATTTATTATCTAATTTTGTCTATTTCAATTGATATTTGCTCCAATAATGGAACTGTAGCATCATTTTATAATGTTAAAAGTGATTGTTTTTGTGTATTATATTACCAATTCTTGCCTCAAGGTTTGAATTGAATGTTTTATTCTCCTGCTTTGTACTGTTGCTGTAACCCTCTGATGCATGAATTATGAAATTTGGTGTCAGGATTTTTCCCTTGAGTGTTTTTATTTGTGTTAAGGCATGAAAAAAGTTTTCAATTTGTTTTTTTTTTCCAAATATTTTTAACTGAGCATTCAACATAAAACAGTGTGAACTTAATGTAAATATGATTTTATTTTTTCTTTGTTTGACTTTTTTTCTTTTTCTTTTCATTTCATGAATGATCTTTTTTTTAATGGTTTGCAAAACTTTTTACCTCTCTTTCATCCATTTTAACACCGATTAATTAATAGTTTATGAGCTTTTTCACCCTCAACTGTTTGTCTATAACATGGTCAAAAATATGTATATATGTTTGGAAAAAAAAATTGAAAACATTTTTTCAGGCCCTAAGAAGAATAAAAAAACCATTGAATTTAGGACTAAATAACTTTTAAATAGGTGACCACTATGCACCACAGGGTTAATTAAAATGAATATTGATGATGAAATGATGAGTGAAAAATTTCCTAGAATCATTGTAAAATTCAATAAAATGCTCTCATACCTCTCAGACAGTTTCAAAAATTGAAGATTTCCACTCTTGACACCTTGATATCCTCAAATAACGAGAGCATTCATTGGCTTGAACATAAACATGACCTGCGTTTTGACTTCTATACATCACACTATGGATGGGTAATACAAAAAAGTTCACATCCTGTAAAAGATCTTAAGACATTTCCAGTCATCCTTGATAAATGTGTTCCTTGAAATATTAACACTAGTTTGTTTTGTTGTAACTTCCGGGTGAATTGTGGTAATGTTGCATCAATTTCTCATACACCGTGGCGTGCACTAACTTCAGGAACTTCTGGCCTCATTAATTTCATTATTCACACTCCTGTGCCTCCTGCTGTGGGGTCAAAGTATCTTCTAGGAAAATCCCTCTGAGAATCATTTCCCGGAACTGAATTGACGTTTAGCAAACTGAGATTTGAAAAAAAAAATTAAATAAATAAATAAATAATAAAAATCAATAATAACAATGATCTTTCTCTTTGAGACATGAGTTAGTGAAGTGGAAGTGTTGAAGGTAGAACAGCAAATCTTTCAAGGGAACAATTGATGCTTCTTAGAGGAGTGTTTCCAGTAAATGATGCTTCATTTAAATTCAAGCTTCTGTACAAAACATTCACAGAACGGTTGTTTACAGATTACACTGCGGTCACTAAGCTTTCTATCAGATGATGTCGATGTCTGAACACTGTGCTCACTTAAATGAAGAAACAGGTTCTTATTATATTCCTCTCTTCATCAGTCTGTTTGCTCATTAGCTTGTGCTTTTTGAATGTTTCTTACAGGCATACAATTCACTTGTTGACATTTTGGAGGGTTTTGTTTTCATGCCTTTGATCAGAGGGAACAGAAAAGTGGATAGAGCAGGAAACAGGCCAAAGGCTGATCTTGAACCCCCCTTTAGGACAGACCTCTTGGGGTGTGACCCAGACCACCAGGTAATCTGCATCCCAGTGTGTCATTTCTGAACAAGTTAAACCACATTTTACAGCTCTATGTTCAGAACTGGGGATCCAAAAGGCTCTACATCAGTCGGTCCATTATAATCACTTTATGTTACAGTTATTCCTTCATTTTTGATGTCTGCATGGATTAAAGATGCTTATCGTCTGACCCAGAACATCTCTAAATCAATTACCCAGAGTTCTGAACGTTTCCAGAAAAGACTGGAAAGGCTCTTTTAACATCATGGTGAGCCTGTGAGTTCACCCGACCGGACCACAGGTAAGTGAGATCAGCCGAACGAGGCGGGCTTTGACCCTTGAGTTTCACCCCCTGCCCTCAGACCGTCTCTACTGGAGAAGATCTCGAAGGATGTTTGTTGCATCTGTTTTGCGATGCACCGCTGTAACCTATATGGAGCGCAAGTTTAAGCTATGCCAGTCTAGGGTTGTCAACTTTTAAAGTAAGGATGGGCATTTCAAGCATTTCAAAAATACTGTTTGATAGTCACTACTGATTATTTGCCAAGTAATTGAATAGTCTCCTCATGCAGACATAAGGAGATAGAGATAGAGAGATTTGAAGACTTATTCAGTGACTCTGCAGAGTAGTCATATGTTAACCCTGTGGTACATAGTGGTCACTACAGTGGACACCTATTTAGAAGTTATTTACTCCTAAATTCAATGGTTCATGTGGTGGAAATTCATATTCGTCTGTGCCAGGATATTTTTATTCTTCTTAGGATCTGAAAAAATGTTTTCAAATTTTTTTTCCAAACATATATATTTTTTAAAATGTTATAAACAAACATTTGAGGGTGAAAAAGCTCAGAAACTATTAATTATTCAGTGTTTGAATGGATGAAAGAGAGTTAAAATGTTTCGCAAAGCATTAAAAAAAGACTATTCATGACATAACCAACAAAAAAGAAAGAAAAGAAAAGAAGTCAAGCAAAAAAATAAAAATAATTAATATTTACATTAAGTTCACACTGTTTCATGTTGAATGTTCCGTTCTAAATATTTGAAGAAAAAAAATGGTAAACTTTTTTCATGCCTTAAGACAATGAAAAACACTCAAAGGAAAAATCCTGACTCTGACTTTCATGATTCATGCATAAGAGGTTTAATTAGATATGATATGACTGTAGTCTACATATGATCAAGTTTTACTACCAAGTTTGCACTCAACCTTGTTGCCATTCATTTATTTACTTATTTATTTATTTTGTGAAAGTACCACTAAGAAGTCTTTGTGGCTGCAGAAAACAATGTTTTTCTCCAGTTCTGAATCTCACAGTGGTACTTTTGTTTTACTGGCAACTTGTGCTAATTCTTTCTCACATTATTTATAGTTCATTGTGGACATTTTTTGTTGTTTGTAATGGTAAAAAATGGATGGTTTTCAGATGCCCTACATACACTGTCTGGTGGTTGTGTCACAATACGGCCAGGGGCTTGTCAAAACAATTAGAAAAATACACTTTTAAGATACTGTAAAAATCACATGGATTAATCTTTTTCAAAAATCATAATTGAATTTTTAAAAACAACAACACACCCTAATTTTCAAGAGCCAAATAAGGGACAAGAAGGTATCTTTGGGACTCAGCACCACATTGGTATGAGTATGATGTGTGGATGTATAGCAAGGAAAATGTGGGTATTCTGTCTGTAATATCTAAAGTTTTGAAATATAATCCATCTTTGCCCCAAAAGAACCTTAAACTGAAAAATTTTACCACAAAGTTGAAAGTTAATCGTTCCACTCTTAACTGAAATCTGCTAGATCCATGCGACTGGATTTTATCATTGTAAGATAAAAGCTCAGTGTGTCTCTCGCAGATACAAAATAGAGTTGTCAGTGTTCGTAGGAGACTCTGAGTGCTGTGATAAAACTATAAGAGGAGGAGGATTGGGAAAAGTGTGGGAGGAGGTCAACTTTACATCACTACACCAGGGGATGCAGAGTGTCTGCTGAGTCATTTATACTTGAAGGAAACGCAATCAAATACCGCTTGAATCATTCTTGCTCATATATTGTTTCATTTACACTAAAGTGGTGATGCTCAGAGCTGTGTCCCTGAAACTTCTTGAACAAACAGAGAGTGGTTTCAGGTCATCTTTACCATCTGTTACTACAGGCCTAAATGGACTGAGTTGCTGCAATGTGATTGGCTGATTACATATTTTAAAAAGAGCATTTGCAGGTGGTTTTATGCACTTTTTATAAATCTGTTATCGAAATCTAGTCCTGTCTTAGTGTTGCTTTGATTGATGGGAAAAACCTTAATCTGCAATATAACAAACTTCACCTGGTTCAAAAAAGAAGGACTCTATGTCAATACAATAGGAAACAAAAACATCCGTGAAACAATCTGTTGACTTTTCTCTGATGAGACAAGTTATTACAAACAGATGTTCACCAGATGGAGCTAAAGTGGTTTCAAAACGTGTAATAATTATTACTTTGAGTCAATATTTATTCCCCTTGAGTCATACTACACAAGGGATTAAACTACTCTAAATAATGAGGGTTTATATAAAGGCCAAGTCTGTGCTATAAAAAAAACAATATGAGTGAAGGGAACAAAGATTAAAGAGGTGGTAATTTAATCTGCCAGGCTCTGATAATGATGTAGATAGACACAACAACAATGACTAAGTGAATATTTTTGGACTAGAGGAACAAAAAATAAACAGAAAAAGAAGAACATGGGAAAAAATGGAGGATTGTTAAAAGACCTGGGGATATAAACCTGCACAGGAATTCCTTATGTTTATGCCTATTACAGCTCTATCTATTTCGCATAGGTGCTTTTTTGACCATAGGAACTTTCCCCGGAAACTAACCCCAAGAGCAAGGGTCTTAATTTAGTGCTGGGGTAATACTTATAGCCCCGAAAACAGCCCTGTTTGAAAGGGTAGTACTTCTTAGATGTCTAGAAAGTTTGGAGATGAGGCCTGCAAACAAAACATTTCTGATAGGTGGAGCACCAACAGTGTTTTTATTTCCCAATACCATACCCAGCTGGGATTGACTTGTTTTTTATAACACCTAAATAGTGGTATTCTTTAAGCCTGAAAGTGTGAATGTGTATCCGTGAGCTTTGGTTGTTACAGTTTAAAAAGTGACCCAGCAAACTGGAGACATTCAAGTCAACATGTCAATGCATATTCATTTCAGGTAACACTTTATTTGACGCCTATGTTTATACTGCATTATAAATACAATTATACCATTTTATATTGACATTATAGCATAGTATAACTACAGTTATAAATATTCATAAATTACCATAATGCTTCATAACAATAATTATAACAAGCTATAAAGCATTTACTCATCACTTATAAGGTCAGTTATTATAATATGTTACAACTGTTAGCAACTCACTGATGATGCCAACATAGATAATACATTATACAAATATTAATCACATTCTTATAAACATGTATATCTATCATTATAATCAGTCATAAATCATAAACATTTTATCACTTCACTTGAAGCACCCAATGACCATTTAGAGTAATTTATAATTACATTACAATACATTATACCAGTTATTATAATATTATACCAACAATCATCTTTTAAGAACTTATAAAATAATATATAATGTGCTCATTGTTATAAAGAGTTATGGTAATTTATGAGTGTTTATAATAATAGTTATACATGTTTATAAGAATATGATATATATCTTAACATTGCATTATCTATGTGGGCATTGTCAGTAGATTATAATACCTGATCTTATAAGAGATGACTAAATGCTTTATAGTGTGTCATGATCACTGTTATAAAGCATTATGGTAATTTATGAATGTTTATAACTGTAGTTTTACAGTGCTATAATATCATCATAAGACATTATAAATGTATTTATAATATAGTATAAACATAGGTATCAAGTAAAGTGTAACCCCAATTTACAAAAGCTGCTATGAAAGAAGCCCTCAGAAATTCATCCTAGCTTGGTTTTATACATGATACATGTCCTTGTACAACAAATATTATACACACAATATAAAAAAGTGACAGGATGATTGTGTGCCTAAAGGATTACTGCCCTCTAGTGGTCTGGCAATGTGTTGCAATAACTTTATTATTTTCTCTATAAGTCACTGATCTTAATGAGCATGAACTATGCAGTTCCTGGGAATGTTGAAGCAGAAATAAAAATTTCCTGGTTGTTCTGGTTGAAAATTTTTAGAAAGCAATGATAAAGTTGATAAACACTAAAGGGGGAAACATTGGGACAAAGATACAAGAGATTCAACTCCAGAATTAGCACTCAATAAATAAAGCAGACAGTACTGTGTTTGTGACACTGGAAATAATCACAAAAAGGTCAAACTACATCTTCAGAAGAGCCGGAATGGACTAACCTTTTACCAGGACTTCCCTCCCTCCCGCCTAAGAACAGCAAAAACAAAAAGGCATTTTACTTTTCATAGGCAATAAATCAGGAGTTTTGACGTTTTCTCATAAAAAAGGAGCATGTGCTCTGGAATTACAGAAAAAGATAAACAACATCACTGTTAAGAGTAAACATGTTTGTTTCCCACCAAATAGCTTCCTCTTAGTGCCTTGTCCTTAAAATGCAAAAGTCATAAATCTGTAATAAATCAGGGATTGGGATTATTCATTGTCTGGGGTTGCAACTAAACCACAAACAATCACTAGTCTTGTCATTAGTATTTACGAGTGACATTTCAAAAGCCCAACGTCGCTAAGAAAAAGCATGTAAAAGAAATCTGAAAGCACAAAGACTCGGGCAGGTACTGACGTGTACAAATGTTTGCTACCTGGAGAGGATTTCCGATTCGTCATGCAGAGAGACGGAGACAATGTCTGACCGGGAAACCTCCGGAGCACCTCTCCAGAGGCAGCATCATCAAGGCCACACATCCCTGCTGTGTGGGCGAACGTTTCTCATCGCTCTCCTTATGTGGTCTGCTTCCTTATGAGTGACAGAGACTCTGAATCACTGCATTGATGGAGTTTTTGTTCACTGTAATGTTTGTCATTGCTAGGTGACTCGGCAGGTTGAAAAACTGAATTCTGCAAACTATGAAGCATTTGAATAACAGTGGGTTCTTTTGTCATGAGCTGAGATTCAAGGTTAAATGTTTTTTATTTGAACGTTACTACTCAGGCTACACAATGAGTGCTTCAGGAGTCATATTTGTCATAAATGTCAAGTGAAGCTTTAAATACAAGCTGGATAAGACAACCAAAGTACTCGTATTTCCCACCCGTAGTGAGTCAGTGACAGATTTTCTATACTGATTTCTCCTTGACTTTCATGAAGAGGATCTTTCCAAGCAGGATTTTCAGGTAGGTTTTAATTTGTCAGTTCAACAAGTGGCTAAGTGTCATGTTTTGTCATAAACATGATTCTTTACACTGTTAAACTCAGATCCATGCGCTATTACTTTATTCTTCTGTTAATGTATGAGCAGTTAATGAACAGTTTGGGGAAAAAGTGTCGGATCAGTATATAATTGTTGAAAAAAACAAAGTGTTTTTGATCCTCATTTACTTTCTTGGAGGTGAATCTGTGTCTGCTCTTATAACATGACTCCAGATCAGGACTTCAGAGCACTTAAACACCATTATGTAGTATGTAAAATGAGTATTTTCTGCATGAAACGAATGCATATTTGCTTAAAAAAGAGAAAAAGTTAGAATAATGATTCATCATGAATGAAATGATAAAGCAACATTTTTTTTGTGGATATTGTTAAAAGGGCTCATTAACATCTCATTTCCAAAAAATTGGAATTTTCAGACTGTTTTTTGATGGGTTGGTACTGAAAAGGTAAATGCAGTTGTTTTGTTTCCTTTGCAGTGTGTTTCAGGCGTTGCATTTGCTTGGGATGTGCAGCGTTTCTGAATATGATGCGTGTCTATCAACATGTACGTCATGTCAGATGTTGTTGAGCTTTTTTAATTGGGTGCTTGTTGAATTATAAATGTACTCTACCAAGTATAGCAACTCAAAAAAGTAATTTACCTGTATTTTTGGGAGGTATGAACGGTGCAATATCACTCAGCCAGGAATCAAATGCAACAGTCCTGTTGTTATAAGCATTAGAGACCAAATGTTGTTGTTGTTGTTGTTGTTGTTGTTTTCAGTTGAAAATGGCTCTGTTCAAAACAACTCTCTTTGTCCTGCAAGACAGAAGCCGACATAAAATTGACCCGTCTGGACTTATCTATGTCATTGCATTTATATAACCCCACTATTAACAGAAATTTTCATTTGTAGAGTAACCTAGGTTATGCAATGCTTAGTGCTACAGATCTATTTGACTTGAGAATATTTTATTGTTGCACATATCATATGCTGGCGATGCTGTGG
>RPOG01006441.1:0-23922 GCA_008086565.1 Thalassoma bifasciatum | reverse complement strand
TCTTCCTCACAACATGGATACCTCCTCAGTCCCCTTACTCGACTACAGTCTGCAGTACCAGTGGTGCTCGGACTCGGACCTCTCCAGCAGCTCCTCCTCAGAGACCCTCTCTCCTGTCCCTTCCATGGACTCCAGCCTGTCTCCTTCATACCAGCAGCTGCCCCAGTCCACCCCAAAGGCAGCCAAGACCGGATACTCTCAGAGCCTGAAATCCTCACCATGCTCTTTTTCTGGAAGAGGCCGGAAGTCGGGACGGGCCCCCCGGATCCGCAGCAAGCAGAGAGAGAGCGCCAGCGAGAAGGAGAAGCTGAGGATGAGGGATCTGACTAAAGCTCTGCACCACCTCAGGTCTTACCTTCCACCCTCTGTGGCCCCTGCAGGACAGACCCTGACAAAGATCGAGACCCTCCGCCTCACCATCCGCTACATCTCCTACCTGTCGGCCCAGCTGGGGCTCAGCGAGGAGGTGCTGTTTCAGAGGAGGGAGCAAGGAGACACTTCAGCCAGCGACGCCCCGTCACCTGACATCCTCACCTACCTCCAGCACAGCTCCACCAGAGGACAGGAGGCCCAAAGTCTGAGCCTGCAGGGCCAGAGTTTGAACCAGGACCTGTACCCACAGCAGTGTCACAATCAGAACACCCTGCTGCATTCTGGGAGCTGTAGTTTTGGAGCAGATCATTACTTTGAGGCTCCTCAGAGGGACACGAGCATGGATTCATTCCTGCAGACGCCTCCAGAAACACAGCCCTGCTATCAGGTAAGGACAGGTCCCCTCATTTTTATTATGATTTCACACATTGTTGACATTTTTTTTCATGAAAAGCACCAAAGACTAATCACATGTCATGTTTTTCTGCAGATGTATGGCAAAGACTTCTGCTTGCCGCTGGTCTCCAGAGAGTACTGGGGTTAAACACTGAACCCTCGTCGTCCAACAACAGACACAGACTACTTCTCTGTTCTTACTGCCTCACTGTGAAACAAGTAACTTATTTTAAATATATATGATACTTTTCTAAGTTTTATTTATTTTGTCCTGTGAAATGTCCCATGTAAATACTGATATGTCTAACAATTATTTTTATATGTCTTTATACCACTATTTATAATAAAATATTCAAAACTACCTTTTGTTCGTCTTCATTTGTTGCCTTATTCTCATGATGCAGTCCAGTGCCTCTCTTTTACTGTTTGACATACTTGTGGAGATGAGGGGGGAGGGGTGTTCACTCAAATCATGATAAAACACTGTCAGGATGATTCATACATAGATAAGGTTCCCTTTTCTTCCAAATTAAAATGTCAGCAACCAGTATGTTCAATCAAAGATAAACATTGTTTTTGTACGTATTATACATGTTGAAATATGTGGCTGGTGGACAACAATCTATTTTGTGCATGAAACCAATAGAGAAATGCAGAATAAGGCTAAAATCAGGGACAGCTCCCTCTGCTGGACACAGAGAAACTGACAGCATTAAAGATTTGTCATAGAAACTGATCTGTGGTGGCTGATGATCATGTTATGATGGCTTTTTACGTGGAAATTTACAAAAAACATTATCTTCTACAGTTCAATAATTTAATGTAAGATGATCACAGAATATCTTATTCATCAAATCAATTTTTGGCATTTTATAAAACAGAGTTCAAAGAGCCTGTTACTGTTTTTCTCTCCAACAGTGCCTGAAAGTACTGTGATTCAATAAGTAACACAGGTCCATTTCAAGAAGACTGAGACTTATATTAGCTTGAGAAAAGCTGAACATGTGTGAGTTAAGACTGAGGATTTTAACCCCAATACCCTCCACCCATCCATTTTCTTAATCGTCTGTCCTGCTATTCAGGGTCACGGGTGGCTGGAGCCTATCCCAGCTGTCATTGGGACATGACATCACAATAATCAATTAACCTAACGTGGGCATGTTTTTGGTCTGTGGGAGGAAGCCGGAGTACCCGGAGAGAACCCATGCATGCACGGGGAGAACCATGCCCGAACGGGGAATTGGACCGGTGACCTTCTTGCTGTGAGGCTGAAGCGCTACCCGCTGCGCCACCATGCTGCCCTAACCCCAAAACCCTCGCCAGAAAATAAAGTCTTACTAAATTATTTGTCTCACCACTCTCAAAAATGTGATATTCCTAGATGTTTACTGCAGATAATACTTTCACACTGAAATCTTATTGCAGCGCGCTGTTAGAGATAAGGATGCAATTTATTATAAGTCAGAAAAAAGAAGGCAACAAGATAGGTTCCTTTGAATGTATGTTATATATATATATTATTTTTTCAGATTTATCATTTAATTATTTATTATTATTATTTAGAATAAATTATTATCTTGACTTCTGGTTATTCTTGTAACTAATACAAAATGTAGCAACAAATTCTGATCAAAAATTATTCACTAAATAAGGTTCAAGTTTAGTGCAGAGTCCTTTTAATCTTTATTTTCTTTTACACATAATCACATTTTTTTCAAGGGTGATCTTCAAACAGTCAGATAAAAAGACACAACTTCACGAATCAAAATTTAGTTTAATTATTAAGACAGGACTACTAAAAGTGGTTTAACGCAGGCTTGGAAGATATTTCCATTTTTGTTTGTTTTTCTTTAAAAATATACAATAATTAATCAATATTAATCAAATCTTGGAAAAACAAGAGGTATTTAAGCTCGCTGAGTTATGGAAGTAATTGAGTTTCATGAAACCCCTCAGACTGACATTAGTGCCAGAGATTCTCAGAAATGTGCTTGCTTGGGTGTTCCTAAAATTTGCACTGTTTGGATATTTACTGACTATGTGCTTTTTGCTTTAGTGTAACAAAGATAAATTAGTGGCACATCTGAGAGTCAGTGCTGTGTTCACCTTTCTCCTTATCTTCAGGTTAGCCGTTTTACCTCCTTTTCTTCAGTGTATTCAGTCGAGTAAGATATGTTTAATCTTTCTGGTATCACATGACTGTGGGGGTAGACCATTAGCCTTCATGAGCCCCAGAGATATGAGCCTCTTCAGAAACATCACTGTTATTTTCTGTCGCTCTTCAGCATCACAGCTTCTCAGCAGAGCAGGGATCAGCCTCTAAAACATCTCAGGTTATCTGCTTTATTTAGTGTATCTCTGTTAATGAGGCTCTGCAAACACACAGAGGTCTTTGGCACCGCTGAGTCTAGACTATGATAGAAGAACCCCCGTCCTCTTCCTCGGCTCTCTCACCTACGGGCCTAATTACCTGCCTGAGTCCACAGAGAGGCCTTTAATATTCATAGAGCAGAGAGGAGGTCGGAGAATTAGCCCTCAGTGTTTAGTTTGTCACATACATGCAGGTCATTTGATATGCGCAGAGCCTAATACACTCACTGAGGTCTTTCATCAGAGAAGAGCTAATAAACTCTTAAGCTGGGAGGCTTTAAGATGAAAGGGTTAACACTGCTGTGCTGATTATTCCCTCATTACGTGTGAGTAAACAAAGTCAGAGCTAATGTGGATTAAGAGAGGGCAGATCCTCTCCATCATCTAAATGAGAGGGGAGGAAGGAGGCTGACAGCTCAGGAAACAAGGCAAAGACTTAAAATAATAAGAGTTAATATTAGAAACAAAACCAACACACAGAGCACGTCACCTCTACCTCACAGACATTAATTATGATTGTTAAAAAGTAATGCAGGGCTCAGATGTTTATCATTTTGAAACAGGGGAAAATGAAAGAAAAACACCTGTAAAAGCTACAGAAGGCGACATCTTCAGCATTAAGTGCTCAGATCAACTTTAATGCATGCTTTGAAACTGTTAAGTCAACAAATTAGTATTTTAGAAGAATAAAATTTGACTTTTTGAATGTTTGTATTAAAATGTAACCTGTGGATCACAAACAAACGGGCGTGAAGGAAGTTTTGACAGAAGCTCAACATCAGCTAGAGCAATGGTTTCCAACCTTTTTGGGCTGTGACTGCAGTTTGACTTCACAAATTAAGTTTTTTTTCTATGATTTTTATCTTGTGTTGTAAATAAAGAGTAGCCTAGATCAGTGCACAAAGTGAAAATTTATTTTTCCTGAAATACTTAGACTTTATCTTCAGTGAACTTTCAAATTCAAAAGAACTTCATTCATCCCCAAAAGATAATGAAAGGCACAAAGCGCAGTAAAAATGTAAACATTTGTTGACAAAGATAAGAAACAAACAGCAAAAATTTCAAAGTATTGAACAATAAATTTAGTCAACCGCTCAAAATGCTGAAAAAAAAATAGAAGACAATTTGCTTGGATGCTAAAATACTAAAAGCGCTAAACTACTAAATAATAAGACACTAAAAATACTAAAATACTTAATAATAAAATACTAAAAAATGAAACACATTATCATGACACATCAAAAAAAACTGAAACTTACTTACTTACTGAAAGTGATACTTCATAATGAAATGCTTACTTAACACTAAAACATATATGATACAGTTGTTCAGTGTGTTGTGTTTTAATTTTGAAAAGAACAGGAAATTACTGATGAAAATACTTTCATCACTAATTGTTTTATTAATTGCTAGACATTTAAGGGGGAGCCATTAGGATTCCAGGAGACCCCATAGGGTCACGACCCCAAGGTTGAGAAACACTGTTCTAAAGCACATCTAATCCAATATACAGCGCAAAGTTCTTATCAGAAGGAGACAGATAGTTAACTATCACTCAAAGAGACATCAGCAGATAATATTGGTAGAACTTAACTTTTATATTTAACTCAATACATTATTCATGGTTATGAAATTCATGGCCATGGATGACATAAGTTGGACAAACTATTCAACATAATTTTAGGACCTTGTATTTGAACAGCATCTCTCTGAAAAAATAAAAGAAGGAGAGTGAAATGAGTCAATTTGACTTCAGCATTACATCATATAAGAGCTCAGGTTAGAGAATAAAGGTGCTTTGAGCCTTATGAGAAGTTTTTAGCTTGTTGTGTAACTGACTGAAAATAATAGTGATAACTACACAAGTAACACAAAAACAAGCTATCAACATATCACAGTGACATAAATAACAGTATAAAAACAGAAAACAGATTTGACACACGCACTGGTGAAGGTTCAAGGATCAATATTTCTTTGTTTGCATCACCACTGTATTACTTTGATGTGTGAAACAAAAGCTGTGAGATAAAACATACAAATCTATCCAGAGCAAGCATCCACAGTGACAGAAAATTAAAGGACATGAGATTTTCTATAAAACCAAGAAGTAAGATTCACCCAGAGAGCAGGGGAAGTGTTCAGTTGTTTCCTGGCTCATGTAAAGCTGTGACCTGTAGGTGGTCAAAGGTCAGCTGTCAGCTCTGATATCACCTTCATTCCTTAAAGAAAATAAAAACTAAGCCTGCTTCGGGAAAAACAGCATTAATGTGATTCAAAGTGAATCTGAATGCCCTGGGAAGATTCCCGTCCTCACATTAGATATTGTTCTGTTTTTGTTGCATAAGGGAGGTGAAGGAGAGCTGTGTGAGATTGCTTCACACGTCTCACTCTGAGGTTTCACCTCCGCTGCAGAGCAGGAGTCGAATGTGACGCGCTGGATTGTGGGAACGTTGAGTGAGGCTCAGGTCCACAGTCTACACCTGACTTTCTGACACTGAAATATCTGAGAGGATCTGGTGACCTGTTGATACTCTACAATGTAAACACCAAAATTCTGGCTCTGATAAATCATAGTTATCATGCAAAACAATGAAAAATCACTGTTAGGCTGTTTTGAAGTCATGTGATGACAAAGTAGTGCCCATCTTAAAACCTGTTCCTGTATCTGTATTTTTTGATATCCTGCATAAAACAAACTTGGGGTCAGTATAGATCTTTTGATATAAATCAGAACTTACTCTCTGCAGATTCTCTCTATTCTGTGTGGATCTGTGTTCCCAGGTCTGTGAGGCTCACTGCTGTCCAAACAGGAGGAGGTGTTAACTCCTCACACCTCCCAGCTGCTCTGGCACACTTTTCCTGCCTGAACTTGTGCAGAGCACCAGGTACAAAGACAGAAGATGAAACTGACAGATAAAAACTCAGAAATGATCTGTTTATTGAAGTAACTGACACTAAAATGTTGTTTCACAGACTGTGATCCAACTGATTTATTTCTCTCGATCAGGAAGTTCAGAGTTAAAGAGCTCATCCTTTATTCACTCAGGCATACAAAAAAAGAAATAAATAATGACCCTAAACTCATGATTGTCTTTTGGGCTCATTAAGCTTATTGTCACATGAAAAATTAATCTGAGATCTCTGACGAAACTTCCTCATATGAGATTGTGGACCTATGACCCAGGTTCATGTCCTGTCATTTCGGGGTCGTGTTCCCAGGCTACAGAACATCATCGTGTGAATTTGTGTGACTTTATGATGCCCGTGCGAGCTCCCAGGTCACACCTTATCCCTGGAGCTGGCCTGTTTCCCATGAGACCTCCTGCCCGAGGTGTCAGCCCTGCTCCCAGAGCCTCTCAGGACCAGAGGTGGCTGCAAGAGGTGCAACCTCGCACCTCCAACCACATATATGGAGCAGCCTCCCTGTTCCTCCTCACTATCTGCTTTCTGCTTCACCAGAGACACTCTGACAGCTCACTGCTTCAACTCCAGACATGACCATGGAGGTTTCTCACTGCTCTCCTCTGCAGCTCCAGGACAACGCTTTCCTCTTTGACTGTGAGGCTCTGCTCGACAAGTGCTACGATCCTCTGGCCTTCGATCCAGCCTCAGACCCGGGTTACTTCAGCGCTGGTAGCAGCCTGTCTCCTACCTCCTCTGTAGACTCCTTCTGCTTCTCCCCATCCTCTCTCCAGATAAAGAACGAACAAGACGCTCTGGATTGTTTTATCTTCAAGAGCCCTGCAGCAACAAATCAGCCCAGCAACGAGACCTTCAAAACCACCTCACCCCCAAAGAAATCCAGGTCCAGGTACCCGGGGAAGAAGCGCCAGACTGCCAGTGAGAGGGAGAAGCTGAGGATGAGAGATCTGACCAAAGCCATGCATCACCTCAGGACCTACCTGCCAGCTTCAGTGGCTCCAGCCGGTCAGACCCTGACAAAGATCGAGACCCTTCGCCTCACCATACGCTACATCTCCTACCTGTCGGCTCAACTGGGCCTCAGCGAGGAGGTGCTGGAGCAGAGAAGATCTTCATGCTTTGTGGAGCAGCCGCAGACCCTCAACCAGTTCCTCAGCCAGCCAACAGCCGACTACAGAGGCCAGGACCCAGAGTATAACAGCCTGAGCTCAGCACAGATGTCCTGTCTGCAGACTCCTTATCAGGTATGTTCAAATACACACCACACATGAGAGACCTTTTCATAAACCAGTCATTTACTGAGATTTTCCTACAGTTTGAATGTGTTTCTAACCTGAACTTGTTCTCTATTGACAGGTTTCTAATGGTGTTTGCTTCACTGGTGATCAGTTTTGGATGCAGCAGCAGCAGCAGCAGCATCAGAGACATAATGACACCTTCTCTGGACTCTGCTGAGAGACACTGATCCATGAGATCCAACTATTTTCATTGCAGCAATGACCCCCATGAACATTAATTGACAAAAGTTATGATTTTGTTGCTATGAACAAGGACTATTTCTGGTATGTTCTTGTATTTTTGTAAATAGAAATGTGTATTTATTAAACTTTCACAATGTGAAGAAAATAAATTTAAGTTATAAAAATTATTGAGAGCCATGCATTCATTTATTTGTCTTTATTACGGAGCAAAATCTGAAATCTAAGCAAATCATTGTGTCATGTTTTTCCGAAAACATGTCTCATTTGTGATATGAGCCAAATTTACCCGCCCGGTTGCCATTTACTTATGTCTTGCCATTGGGGTAAGAAAAAAGCTTCTTAAATTGAGGCATTATGTCAATTTTAAAAAAATTGAGGAGCCAAATTTTCTTTGGCCCATTGACAGATTTTTTTGATGTGTTAAAAGCAATTCAGACATAATTTTTGTCTTTACCTGAAATAAGACATTTTTCTGGACTTATCAGCTGAATGTGGCTCATGTCAAGAATAATTTTCTTTCACAAAAATAAGACATAACGGCTTGCTTTGATTTCAGTTTTTTTCAGTGTTATCAATCAAAAATAAATTATTAAAATACAATAAAATGTAGAATGGTGGTTGGCCTCCACCTCCTCCTACAAACAGTGCAGCTGTCAGCAGGACGCTGAGGTGCTAAACGGGGAGCACATCCCCTCTAAAGTCTTTAAGGAAAGCCCCCCGCTGAGAGCAGTGACAGCTGAAGCGGGACATGTTAACTGGCGCCTCCTCTCTCCTGAGTAAACACACTGAGGGTTTGGATCCTGGCGGAGACCGAGTGACAAATAACTGAGAGCAGAAACTTGGCCTGTCGTGCTGTTTTGGTTCACTTACAGTTACGAGCGAATCTTCCTGTTAGTGGATGTCCGAGTTTATGAGTCAGCAGTCAGTAACACTCTCTGTGTTACTTAAGTCTTTGTCTGGCCCTTTTTGAGATTCACATTCCAGCAGCTCTCCTAGAATCACTGACTTTTGTGAGTAGGCATCTAAAATTCATACAGCTGGATCATTGCAGTTCAACCTTCAGAAAAAGTATTGATTTCAAGTATTTTATTTTTGGTGTTCATGATTTTTAACTAGATAATTTTTTTTTGTATTCTGTTATGCATAAATGTGTTTAAGATGGCATGTTAAATCATCTGCTTGTTATTTGATTTTAAAGCAGTAAATACCACAAATGTAACATAATATCAACCAGTTTCTTGATTCGGGAATCAAGTCGATACAGTTCTCAGGAGTGTCAGTTAATTTGACTTACTATTTCAGAAAGGTCTTGCATTGAAAAAAAGGAAATTTTCATTGACTTTTTGACTCACCTAACCCATCCACTTATCCATTTATCACCCTTTAGTGCCCCCTGATTCTGTGCAAATCCAAAGTGCACACCTTTTCTTTTTTTTCTTTTTTTTCTAACTGTGTCTTTAACAAAATGTGCTGTTCACAAAGTCCTGTGGTGCTGGCACTGGTATTTTCTGTGACAGCAGCAGCAGAAAGAAGGAACAACACATACATTTTGGACCTCAATCATATCAGGATTAATGTGTAAAGGATAACAGCCCCGACAAAAATCCAATATGGCCTTCAAAAATGTCTCTTCCTCAATCAGATCACACAAGTTTACATAATATTTGGCATTTTTTTATTAAAACTAATGGAAGCACCGTTTACCACAAAATTCAGAGTTTTTAAAATCTTAAATAGTCTTTATTCATAAAAAGTCTGAATCAAAACTTTACATTTAAAAAACCTCCATCACATTCAGGACATTCATAACAACAATAATAATAATTTGGTTTCAGCCTGAGTTCAAGTCTGCACTTGACGAACTGTGCAGTGAGGAGTGTTAAAGTGAGGGGGAAGTTTCAGCGATGAACCAGTCCAGCACCTGTTTCTTGTTCTTGGCCACCCAGTTAATGTTGGCTCTCGTTCTCTCCAGAGACTGTTCCAGAGACGTAGAGGCTGAGCCAAACTGACCCGCGTTGTCTTCTTTGAACTGCTGCAACTGGAGAGAAAGAAGAGGGATACAAGGATTCAACTCTCTGACTCCCAAAGCACAAGTTTCATACTATGCATTTTATGTGATGCACTGTTTTTTTGCAACAAGATAGTTATGGACATAGAATGACAACAAAACTGTTATTTGGCTTTAAAATTATGTAAGTAGACAAAACAAGAGCTGTACCTGTTTGTACTCAAACTCAGTGGCAAATCGTTTGGTCACTCCATCGATGAGTCTTCCAAAATTAAAGGATCCACCACCATAGCTGAAGGAAGAAGCACAAGACAAGCTTTAATTACTGAAGAAAACTAAAGCTGAACCCTGTGTGTAAATTCCTGTTCAGCAAAGCATCCTGATTAACACCAAGATGAAAGATGAAGAAACTTTCCCCCAAATGACCTGTTGATTGGCAGATATCAACTTCTCTAACTCCTCTAAGTGTGTCAGCATACAGAGAATGAAACGTCGAAAATTAATGAATTGTGTCAAAATTTGATGTTTTTATCATTGCAGATCATGAGGAGAGGATTTTGACAGCAAATTCACCATTTCTTTGCACATTTGACTGTTATTCGAAAATAGTTATTGAGCTGTTTCAGATTTAATGAAAAATCTTCTTGTACATTTGTAACATGTTTTTCCTCCACAGTAATATGTAATCCTGATGCTGAATCCCTCAATATGTCCAATTACCTGCTTCAACAACATAATGAGCATGTGTGAAGAAAAGACTCACTTATTGTACAAATGGTTCCAGTTGGCTCTGACAAAGTCCCACGCCAGAGGCTGACCGATGGGGTTTCCAGCAATATAATTTATGGTGAAGGTAGCGTCCTGCTTACGGATCTTCTCTGGATCCAGACAATAGTCCAGGTACCTGAAACCAAGATATTCACAGTGAGTACACAGTGTTTAATGTGTTGCGACAATTTGTTGCTGATCTGAGATTATGAGAAAGGTTTTGGAAAATTGAAACAATAACAAAAACTGTCCTGCAGATTTTCACTCACCTGTTGAGCAGCCAGGGCTGTTTGGTGCAGGCCAGAGCATACATGAGTTTATCAGCCTCTGAGGCAATGGTGGCTTTTTTGTACATGGACCAGGCAAAGTCCCACTCCTCCACTCCTCCTGCTGCGATGGCACTGCAGTACACGGTGGACTTCAGGTTGGGACTTATCCTGGAACGAGGGATGAAGACGAGTTAGAGGCGATGAGAGCAGTGAAATTAGGGCACAAAGATAAACAAGACATTTTCTTATGTGACGTTTTTACTTTTAGAAACATTAATAGCTTTTATGCACTTAATCCCTCTGTAAAGAAAGTCAGCATACTTGTTGTTGTTGGGGTCAGCCATCCACTCTTTGAACCAGCCGGTGGTCAGCTCTTGACAGCCGCTCACTCCGGTGCTGCAGGCCAGAGAGATAGCATTCACCTGATTGTACCTGGATGGAGACATGAGAGGATGTGAGAGTCAGAGGGAGGTTCAAGAGGCATCAGGTTACAAAATATAATAATAATACTCATACAATTTATTAATACAGCGCTTTTCAGGACACTCAAAGGACGCTGTACAGAAGATAAGAACGACATATAAAAACATTTAATTCATTTAAAAGCAATCAGACATTAAAGGCTGGGGGTGGGTTGAACAGGTTGAACATTAAAGGTGGTCAGGTTTGGACAGGTCCAGATATGAAGTGGTATGGTGGTCCAGAGGGTGGGGGCGGACGGAGAAAGCTCTGTAAGTCTGTGTGTAAAATGGAGGAGAGTCTTCCCGAGTAAATGATAAGATATTGTTTCTACTAGCATTATTTCTTGGTACTTAAAATTAAACACTCTTATCCATATCATTGTCATATCTTTTAGCAAAAATCATGGAAGTTTATGGCCTAGTGTCAGTAAAAACCTAAATAGACGTTTCTTTATTCTGCTACTGAAAGTCTGTATTAAATCAGTAAAGACAGAACTTTCAGTCAATAACTTTGTGAAACTGATTTATTTATAACTTTTAAGAGTTTGAAATTAGGCCCGTCCAATTTGTACTCATTTGACAAACTATCAAGATCTCTTTAAGTCGCAGTAGTTGCTGTAGCGGAACATTTGATGAAGGTTAAAAAAATATTTTCACTAGGTTTCATTTTCCATGCTTTGGGTTTTTAGAATAAAAGTCTGTAGTTTTGTAAGTCCTGGATATTCGCTTTTTTGTTTGTTTGTTTGTTTGTTTGTTTGTTTTTCCTAATTGAACTTATAGTTGAGTTTTTTTTCTGATTGAACTTAAAGTTAAGTTTTTTCAGCAAGCAGTCCTTTCTAATTTATTCAGCAGAATAAACAGACCAGTTTTTATGGAAGGACCATAACACACCTCTCACTCTAGTGTGTACACCAAAGGAGAGTTTACACTGATAAGTGTGAGATGAGGTGAATTACTTATCCTGACAAGACCGTTGTGATGTTTTCCAGGGTCGGGAGTGTAAGAGGAGGAATAAATATGAGCTCAGGGGTTTGATTGTATTTCTATCTAAGGTCAAAGTAAATGACTGAGACACTTGAGTCTGATGAAGGTTGTGTGAGGTAAGGATGTGATGATTTAGAGTTGTATTTGATTGGCTGAGAGCTCTGAGAAGTGACCTCACCCTGTTGTAAGATTGATATCAGCTCCATGTAGTCTTCATTTAATGAATCCACAGGAACATCTTTCTCTATGAGAATTTGAAAGTTGATTGTAATTTTTTATGGTTTCACATTTGGTCTTGCATGTCTCACGGTTTCGGCAGGCTTTCTTGAGAATACCTTATGAAAGTGTTACCACCAAAATGTTATGAATTTACAGTCCAGTAAAAACTATGAGAGTCACCAGAGCTGAAAACAGTCGCATTCACTGCACCAATATACTGCATGTTATAATATTGAAATCAAACATATATGGGCGTATCCTAACATATCGCATCATATTTTATTATATATGTATTGTATCTTAGTCTGTCATATCATCTTCTCTTGTTATATCCCAGTGTATCAAATCTTAAATTGCATTGTCATGTCATATCATACATATTTTTTTCGTATTACATTGTTACATAATGCATTGTATTGTAACATATCTTTTCATATTGTCTCATTTTTATCATATCCTTGGTTCATATAGCACAAAACTATATCATTGTCATATCTTTTCATATCATATGGTATTGTTAAATGTTCTATCTGACGTCTTGTATAGCACTGAATCACATTATACTGTTCTATCATAACGTCATTTTGTATTATATCATATTGTGCCATATTGTTTCATAATATTTTCATAAATACTGATTTGCTGCTTTTTAGTTTATCAGCTCAACAACAAAAAAAATTGTCTGAAAGATTAAAATCAAACATGAGTTAAAGTGAAAGCTTTTTAAAACAGGAAAACATCGAGGAACTCACTGGTCTGTGTGTTTCTCTGGGATGTCTGTCCAGTCAGCGGTCAGGTTTTTGTAGTAATTGAACAGAGGAGTAACCTGTTTCTTCAAGTAACCCTGAGGGATGAAGAGAACAATGTTTTTATCTTGCACTGATAAATGTGAAAGCATCCTTAGTTTCATTTTTAATCGCGTTTCATCACCCACCTGCATGGGTCCGTACACGTCAGTGCGGTCAAACATGAGGAAGAAGTAGTTCAAGCTGCGAGTGGCCGTCTCCCAGGGCATGAACTCAACTTCTTTATCCAGGAACTTTGTCGTCCTCAGAGCAAGAGTTGTGCTCACAATTTCTGCCCTGAAATTAACATGTTTTAAAAAACGAATTCTCAAAACACCTGACAGCAATGCTCTCTATGAACGTGGCTCTACCTTGCAAGGTTAAAAGCATCATCGATGATTTGGGCTCGGTTGATCACTGGAATATCCTGAAAAAAGGACCAAGACATTGAGTCCGTTTGGAAAATTGCATATAAGCACAGCAGATATTGTGCAGCATCGTATCAAGCTGCAGGTGTGGTACCGTAGGTTTGGAGCTCAGCTTAGTTAGGAGACGCTCCCAGTTTTCATCATCATAGTTGACTCTGTAGAAACCTGCCATATCTATATTTGCCACCACCCAATCAGTCGTTTGACCAAGAACCAAGTTTGAGTTTGTATCTGCGTGAATGAAAACAAAGCAAATGACGGATTATCTGTTTGAGTTCATCATCCTCGTGGTGCTTGAACATATATCTAATATGGAACTCACCTGTTTCTTTCAGAAGCCAGTACTGCTGTTTAGCTCCACCAGTTTTAATCCAGGTCAGAGGGACAAACCACTGGTAGCTAGAGTGGAGACAGATGTGCTTAGTTTCTTGTTAAATGATCTATCACAATACATTAAACATTAAAAGTGTTTCCTACTTGTACGGTGAGGGTCTATCCACAACAGAGTTTGGATCCAGGAGGAAATGTTTCTGAGTGATACTTCCTGTCTTTGTGTCGATGGTGACTACAGGGAAGCCCATCTGTAAGATCCATCGGTTCATGATCTCCTCCACAGTGTTAGGCAGCTTTATGTTGGCTCTATCCACCGCCTGTAAGTACAGATGAGTAAAAGAATGAAATTGTCTTAACCCTGTGGTGCATAGTGGTCACTACAGTAGACACCTATTTTAAAGTTATTTACTCCTAAATTAAATGGTTCATGTGGTGGAAATTTATATTAGCCTGTGTTCAGATATTTTTATTCTTCTTAGGGCCTGAAAAAATGTTTTCAATTTTTTTTCCAAACATATACCTATTTTTTAACATGTTATAGACAAACATTTGAGTGTGAAAAAGCTTACAAACTATAAACTATTCAGTGTTAAAATGGATGACAGAGAGTTAAAAAGTTTTGCAAAACATTAAAAAAAGATTATTCATGAAATTACCAAAGAAAAAAGAAAAGAAAAGAGAAGTCAAACAAAGAAAAAAAAGTCATATTTACATTAAGTTCACACTGTTTTATGTTGAATGCTCAGTTACAAATATTTGAAAAAAAATTGGAAAACTTTTTTTGCATCCCTTAATATAACTAAAAACACTCAAGGGAAAAATCCTGACACTGACTTTCATAATTCATGCAACAGAGGGTTAACTTTGTAAGAGAAGCCACTGAAGAAACTGCAGTTCCAGTGAATTTGATTAATTGCCTTTCATTCAGAGGAAATATAAAACTGTATAATCACCGGTCAGTGATAGTATGGGGCCAAGAAACATTTTCTCCTTTCTAGCAGCATTATTTGAGGAACAAAGAAATGTGCTTCTTACCATTTGCAGGTGTTTCCAGAGGTCTGTGTAGACAGTGTTCTTATACTGAAACTCTTCTAAGTAAGTCTGCAGACAGAGACAAACATATAGTGAGACTTTGTTTTTGAGCAAAAGAAGTAAGTTTCCTGTCGGTAAGCTGTTGATATGACAAAATCAATACTTGAACAGCATTTGTGTGGCTTCTGTATGTTCCCCCACAAACACACAGATCTGATGTAGGTCAGTTTTCTCAGGTGTACTCACATGAAGACCATCAGAGAAGACACGTTCAGTGATAAACTCTGAGAGCATCCTGAGGACAGCAGCTCCCTGTGATGAAGGAGGACATTAGTGGTGTTAGCGGGTGGCATATCAGATGAGATATAATTAGAGCAATCTGTTAATGAGGATCAGCGATTCATTAGCAGACTAATTTAATTCTGTCGGTCCCAAAGTGGGTTTCACAAAATTGTTGGCGAGGCTCACACGGGGACACAAGCAGTGTTTGCTCACTCCTTTTAATTCGGAGGAGGTCAATATCATGTGAAGTGAGGCTTGAAGAGAACAATGCATCATCTTATCCTGGGTTACACTGCACCTTGCTGTATGTGATGGAGTCAAACAGCTGACTGATGTCCTCTGGTTTCTGGATTTCATCCTCTTTGGATGAGAGAGGATGGGAGGAAGCCAAGGCATCCACACCCATCACACCAACTATCTCGTTCAGGACGATCAAATCTCTCTGCAAAACACAAACAGGCGTTTTTATCTTGAGTGTAGAGGCCACAAAGATGTAAAAAAGAAAAGTGTTGGAGGTTCAGCTGCATTTGTCAACCAGAGAAGAAAGCTCACCATGTTCCAAGTTGGTTCAGCATCATCTGCTCCGAGATACGACACGTACGTCGCGAACCCCTCATTGAGCCACAGGTCGTTCCACCACCGAGTTGTCACCAAGTTTCCAAACCACTGAGAAAACAGAGCTTCATTTTAACAGCAGGTTTTTAAAGCTGGACAAAGCTATTACACGGACATGAAACAAGTTTTCACACAAGCAGTGTGAAGTATTTTAGTTTGATACCATATGAGCGAGTTCATGAGCGATGACTGTTGCCACCCACTCCTTGTCTCCATTGGATGACACTGCAGGGTTGTATAAGAGGGCGGTTTCTCTGTATGTGATCAGGCCCCAGTTCTCCATGGCTCCAGCGCTGAAGTCAGGAAGAGCAATCTGGTCTGGAAGAACAATAACAGAGGAAAATCTTTGACGGCTGACTGCACCCTGTTCTGGCTTTGTGACAACATTTAAACGGTGTACGCCGGTCAGGAGCCTCAGAGGGCTTTTTAAGTGTAAGAAAAGAAAAGAGGAGTTGTGTTTTTCTTTTTGGCAACAAAAGGAAAAGACGCTGTTTTGTAGTTTACAATTAAAATTGAAAAACCTCCTGCTACCGATGCCAAAGGATTTTAATACAGAAGTCCTGTACAAACACATCAATTTTCCACCTGATTTAACCTAAGAATACTATTTCCGGGTGATTTTCACCCAAGCAAATGTATTTACATGATTGGTTTCCCTGATCATATTCCTCTTTATTTCAACAGACATATGTTTGGGTAATTTTCAACCTTTGCAAGTGTTTAAGGGGTAAAATATTTTGAAATTTAAATTTCTTGTAACCTTCAGTGGACAAGGCTCATATATCGACGTAATGTATAGATCAAAGAAAAAAAGTTTTCAGATCCATAATTCTGTTTTTATGAATTTTTCATTTTGACTCCCTGATTTTTCACTAACTTTAGAGCCTTACTTTTAAATCTGCTAATCATACTTTTTTTTTTTTCATTTGATGAGACTTCAGATATGGAAAAGTTAGGAGGAATACTTACCTTTGCAATGGATTGTTCAATTTATTTTGATGGGAATTTTTTTTTTTTTTTTTTTTGGGGGGGGGGGGGGTATTGCATTTTATACTGGGTATGGTACACCCAGCAATATGAGGCGTAACTATTTTAAAGGTAGGGTCTGCAAGGTTTTCCCGAAAAATAAAATATTAACTTTTACAGGAATCATCCTGCTCAATCGTCATCTATAGGTCTCTGTACATGTGTGTCACTGTCTGTGTCTTTAAACCAGCTATCCACTGTTTAGTTTTACCGTCTTCATGATGGTCTGTGAGTGTGTGTATAAGTGTATACATGGCTTTTACCTGACTTGCTCAGGGGGTAGGAAATGTTGTAGTAGTCCTCGAAGAAAGCCAGGATGGGCCCAGTCTTCTCCAGCGCGTAGTCTCCCTGACCCTCTGCTATCGCCTTCTTGCGGGCCCAGATCCTGATCTAAACACAAACAGTGCTCCATGAACCAGACAGAAAACACAAACCTGAGTCCAGCTCAAGTCCTGCAGAGGGCGGCATCGAGACACAAAAACCAACAGGGAACACTACACTTGTGGCACAAAGTGAGCTGAAAACTATCCCTCTGTGAGGTCAGACAGTGAGGCAACAAGGTTGAAAAATTTGACCGTTACTTCTCTTTTTATTGTGAGACCTCCATCAAATGAATCACTTTGTGTATTGCAGTTCATTTTAAGCTTATGCACAATTTTTTTTTCTTTTAATAAACTCATCAGTGTTTCCAAACTGTGGCTTTGATGTTTCTGCTTTCAAGTTTTTGGGTTCCAGCTTTGAGTGCTGACTCACATGAACTGACTTCAAACAGGCCAATAAAAGTTGGATTAAAAGTTGGAGCAACCAGCAGAAGTTACTTAGTATAATAGTTGTAAACATCAAACATCAGGAGCAGGTCTGTTTCAGCTTTGCTGCTCAGACGATGCTGATATGATAATTAATTATTTAATACAACAAAAATAATAATAACCCTTCACAGTAACACAAAAGTTATCTCAATATCAGAACAACCTACTTGTAAATGACAAATATCTGAAACTTTGAATCGATTTTTGTGTTTCTCTAGGAAAAAAAAAGAGGTGTAATTACCAGAACTTTTTCTTCAGGTCCACTCCCGATGTAGTCAAAATCACTCACGACAAAAGCCAGCAGGTAGGTGGACATGATCTCAGTGGGGTCGAAGCTAGTCATGATTACATTCATACCATCCATAGTGACGTTAACAGGCTCTGTGAGGGAGAGAAAGTGGGCGAGGGAGGGGGGAGTCTGTTTATTTTACATGAAGAAAGGAGGACAAATGTGTTTTATGTAAATGTAAATCTGCAGGTAATTGCACATGTGCATGTTTAAAATTCTCCAGCTTCATACAATCATACTTTGGGCCGTAACTGACACGTTGATGAAAGGTGTAATAGATGGTCACCACTTTTATCTGTCTTTTGTGAATTTTTTTTTTTTTTTACAATAATCATGATGTCACAATTACAATGTAAGCTGCATTGCACTCAAAGCTTTTTGCTCTATGCATGCCAGCTACTGCAAGAAACTTGCCGTGGTTCATGCCGTTGGACAGGGCCACAGTCCCGTGTGGATGCAGGAGAGTCATGTGAAAGACTGCTTTCATGGCGGGCTCATCGAAACAGGGGAAGGCCTTCCTGGCATCTGTCGGCTGCATCTGAGTGGTCGCTACAATCCTGATGACACGACACATGAGATTTATCAAGTACAGAAGTGGATGTTGAGTTTATCATTATTTTATATGAAGCATAATCTATCTTTCTCCTTACATGCAACCTCATTAGACCCTGTTTCAACATGTGTGGACATTACATTTCTGCCTCTCAGACCCATGATACTTTGTTTCTTTTCACTGAAATGGGTGTAAAGTTGTGATATCACCAAAACATGATATGGGCTAATAGGTCAGAGTTTTACAAAACAGAGTATTTACCTCTAATAAGTAAAATATAAGTAATTATATATTATTTATAGTATATAAATGATAATAATAATACTAATAAGTCATAACTAATAACAAACTCATAACACTAATAATCAAATTCATTCAGAAAGACCAAGTTTAGTTATTATACTCATCAGGTCTCACTTATTCCAAATAGCATGAAGAAATAAAAAATGCACGCCAGACAAAAACTCAGGTCTTAAGAGGTTGAAGTCCTCTAATTTCAGCGCCCATGAGTTAGCTTGAAAACTTGTATCTTTACTGTTTTAGCTTGTAAAAGCAATAAAACGTGATGGGGAGTGGTTTTTCATGAAGGCTTGAGAAAAACACAGCTGACATTTCCTGCAGGTTAAAGGATCAGTGTGAGGAATAAGACGTACTGTTGAGCAGGTGGTTGAGGAGGATAAGTTGAAAACACATCAGCAGCAGTGTTTGTGTTTGTGCATTAAACTCTGTGCCACAGGACAATCTGACCCAAACACTCAGAAAGACAATATCCTGTTGCTCTTGGTATCACTGTAGAGATTGCTGATTGCGGACTGCTGATGGCAGTAAGTTTGGCGCCACTGGAGGCCTCTATCTGTCATATCTCAAGGTTCACTGGAGATGATACGCTGATGTTTTACAGCTTTAACAGGCCAATAAAGGAGTGCAGATGAGTTTGATTTCACCTTTTGTGCATCTCACTATGGCAAAGAGTAAACAGGATCAGAAACACGGCAGGTGTGCGATGACGATTTATCAAGAATTGATAGACCCAGTGAAAATATTTACTCATGAGCAGCTTCAGGGTGATGACTCCCTAATCCACAGATATCATCACTGCAGTTACTATCTGAGTAAAGTCAGGGTGTGTTATCTTTCTAATAGTATCTCTAAGATTCTCAATCTGCTCTTTCTGCATTTTACAATCAGAGCTGAAGTTTGTGCGCAGAATGAATTGACATTATTGCCATAAAGCAGAATGAAGTGTTAGACCACACAGAAAACTGCTAAAATGTTGAAATTTTGAGAATAAAGATGATTTTCTGTATTACTCTGTCTGGTAAAATGTAAAGCCTTGTACCCTCATAAGTTGTGTCTCACATCAGTTTTCAGCACTAGTCCCACTGAGTTGTGACGAGTAAACAAGTGACCTTTTTCTCTCACAAATCTTTTTCTCTCTGTACTTGCTTTTAAAAATCTTCTGTTTTATCTCTAACACTCCACACATTAGTACTTCAGCTTAAAAAATAACAGCAAGGTGTGCATATAAACCACCCTGAAAAAATATTATGCTCCCAAAGATTAAACAGCAGCCAAAGCAGTGTGACTTTAGTTTTCAAATTGATCATTTTAAATGTATTTTTTTTTATCTTTATTCCCAGTTTGTGCATGACATACCTACATTTATAGAAGTCCACTTCCACAAGTCAAGAATGCAAAATGGAAAGTGGAATTCTGATGGGTTTTTTTATTTAAACATATAAAGTAGAAATTATAAGATGAAAAGTTGGAAATCTGACCCCCTTGGTTCATCAAAAAAATTGGACTTTTTATCTCAAAATTTGACATTTGTCTCAAATTTTGAACTCTTATTTCAAGTTTTCAACTTTTATCTCAAATTTTGAACATTTTTTTCTCAAATTTTTTACTTTCTTCCCTCTTTTTAACTCAATATGGACAAAAAAATCTCAACAAAACCTTTTTTTTTGACTTGCAGAAATAGGCTTCCATAAACATTGCAATGCCATAGCCAAGCATGTACTTTAAAGATCTTGTTATTAATTTCCCCCAGTGTTATAAGATGCAAAGTGTTTTTTCAAATCTTACTTTTTCACTCCGTCCTCTTCGTATTCACTCCTGTAGAAGCCCCCCAGGTCGTCAGCCAGCTCTCCAACAAATTCAGTGAAAAGTTCGTACATGGACCCGGCCTTCAGTGGGGCCTTCAGCTGCACCACCAGGAACTGCGTTGGGACCTCCAACCAGGTTTGTTTCAGGGCAGGCGCATTGACTCCATTGAGTCCTGTCAGCTTGGCGTGGAATCCGTCAAACTTTGTGAGGTTGAGCTTGTTGGAGTGGATGAGGATGAGGTCTGTCTCCTTCTCACACCTGAAAATCACCTTGGAGTTTCCCAGGAAGATGTAGAGCCCCTGTGCGTTAGGCTGCAGCCGGGGCCACAGAGTCACGTTGTAGGAGATTGGACTGAGGGAGTCTGGGAGTCTGTAGAGCTGCCAGGGCTCTTTGGGGCCTGAAGGTGTGGTGGGGATTGGGGCTCCTGTTGGAGCAGGAGTGGACGGAGATGTAGCTTCATTCTTTGACTTTTCCTGGGAGTAGACCACAGCGAGGGCTATGATGGTCGCTGCAGCCGCGATGGCTACCACCACACAGCTTATCGCTGCAGTCTTGCTCAGGTAGACTCCTTTCCCCATGTCTCCAGCAGGTAAGAAGACAGCAGCGGGGGGGTGTTGATGGCTTTATAGGCCCTGCCTTTGTCAGATCTGACCCCAGGTTAATGGTTGATCTCCTGAGCGAAGGAAACAGCTGAAAGTCCACAGTATTGAGTTGTCAGTCCTTGAAGTAATAGAAGATCCTACCTTATCAGTGAACTTTATACCTACATAAAAGCTCAGGTCTGAAGCTGCTCCGTCTCTGATGGTGCAGCACACAGACTAAAGCGCTGGAAACACAGCAGAGTTTGAGTCTGTGTTTGTAAACTTCAGCAACATACAACCCTGACTGTCCAATAGTGGAGAAGAACATTTCGTGAGAAGCCTTTATTTAGTCTCAAAGTTGTGCAATGTCCAAATGACTGTGTTGAACTAAAACAGTTGTGGTTTTTAGAAGAGGAAATATTCCACTGATTAAGGAGAAAGATGCACATGTCCATGATTCATTGCTCCTTGTGTTTTGACACAAAGTTTTTGATCCACGGATGGTAAACACATCAAAGAAAGAATTATGTGTAATTTTCTACGTACATCGATAAATCACCCTGCTCAGTAGCATTAAGTAAAACACAGCATCAGTAGATTGACAGATTCAGACCATAAAAAAGAGAAGTGTGATTTTTCCGTCTTTTGAATGACAGGATCGGAAAACTTTGGTGAGTCACATGCTTTAATAACAATAAGATGTCACGAGTGAGTCAGATCCCTGTTCACACACGCTGCAGAGGAAGCAACACACAACAGTCTGTTCTCCAGCAGAGTTAAAATAGGGCGTGCTCAGGTGCTGTCATCTTATTAGGAAAAAAACACCAAGTTTCAGAAGAAGACTTTAAAAGATGCTTCATGTCTTTGTACTGAAGATTTTTATCAGTTAAGTGGTGAAGAAAGTGTAGTTATCGTAAGCAAAAACAACCAATTGGTGACTGATGTAGAAAAATGAAGCGAGTGTGTGGGAGCTCAAAAAGCTGCAGTTCCTTGAGTGTCCACTTGAGGCTGGCTTTAAAACCACACACTGAACATAGAATGGGCAACATGGCTCCACTTTTCACCGTTGTGCAGTTTAGAAGCAAAGAGAACTCACTGTTGTTTATCGTGCAGCCTGAGTCTGCGCAGCGGAGAATCTAAGTGTAACTAGTTAACAAATAAAGCACATAAACCAACATTTTCTTCTTAGTCTTTCTTCTTAAAGTTTAATCGGTTTTTAGCTTTCCTTCTTTAAATTTCTTACTATTCCTGAAAAAAAAAACGACTCGAGAACTGCAGCTTTCAATCATTGTGAAACTTGACCTAAAATCAAGTTTTTGCAATGCAGCCAAATAACAAATATGAGATACTTTTCTATGAAGTGTATTTATTCTTTTATGATTTTAACACCTCTTCTCTGGAATAAATGAGAAGACTGAGTCCTGACATACACAGCAGCCAGACACTAGGGGGAGCAGTTTTTTAGGTGACCTCACTTCGAGCTGAGCAACATGGTGTCCATGTTTTTAAACATTTATTTCTTGAATTATACTGGTCGAATTTACATCAGAATACAACATGTTTACAGCCTGGTTAAAAACATTAATTTTGGCTCAATAGTTCATTTCTTTATTTGTGGTATCTGTGTGGAGGGAGAACTTGTTCATTTTTTCTAAAAGTTATGAAAACTAAGGTATAATTACAGGTGTAGCTGAGCTGAGTTCTGTTTTATGTAAAGCCAGTGTGTGTGCGTGTGTGTGCATGTGTGTGTGTGTGTGGGTGGGTGAGTGTTTCCTGACAGCACACAGAACTGGAAGAGAGTCAGCATTTGCAGAAGGATGATGACCTTGAGTGATTTAACAACACATTTCCAGAGAAACAAAAAAATGACGTTGGTGTTTTATAGAATCCAGACTTTGACACACACACACACACACACACACACACTCACCACCAACAACACCACTACCTTTTCTGCACATCTGTACTTTTTTCCTAAACTGGGCTGAAAGCACTTTTGTTCTTTTGTTCATATTACTGTAGAGGAACAATGGAAATTACTTTCAAAGAGCTATATCATCCAACAAAGAGAGTCTCTGACTCTCACTTTCTATCAGATAACTTTATTTATCAGTCAAGTCTTCCATGCAGAGAGCACCAGAAGAAGACAGCTAAGGCAAAAAGAACAAGTTATCTGTTCTCGATAGATAACACTACAATCTGGATTTTTCCCTTTTTTTACCCTGAAACTTCCAGTCTTTTGTAGAGGATAACTCAGTATTTTCCTGTCTGGTAGCTTCACAAATTTTATAATTTTAAACTAATCTCATTGAAACCTGAAGCAACCAGACCCCTATATGAGCTCTCAGCTTAAACGCCGTGATAAGAACTGATAAGAGCTCAGGAAATATCCGAGTTACTCTGAGGAGCCACGTCGAAACAAACAGACTCACGGTACACAGGAAGAACTGTACATTTTAGTTTTCTTACCTTACAATGTCAGCATTTCTCATCTGTGGGGTCAAAAGCTTTTTTACTTGTGGTTTGTGGAAGAATTTTAATCTGCACTCACTTTCTGCTTGTCCACCTGCACCAAACCTCTCAAGTGAAGGGGAAGAGAAAGTTTGTCCCACAAAGGAAACACTTTTTTTTTTCAACAGGTTATCAGATGTGTGTAACTTCCTCACTAAATACAAAGTGAGTGTGTAAAAAATTGTATGATGCAGGACATTTCACAATCTAATCCAGTTACTGTAGCTGGGCCTGAACCTGTTGTGTCTTGTCTGGAGGATTTTGGTGACGGGATGCCGTCACTTTGTACGAGAACAGTTGTGACTCAGTATGAAAGAAAAAT